>SNQJ01S0009798.1:0-25637 GCA_010110895.2 Picea sitchensis
GGGGGAACTTGACGCAATGGGGACCATTACTTCCTAAGGGGGGAGGAATGATCTAGGTGGATCTCAATGGCCAACCACTTTTTCCACTGAATCAACATGTCGAGCCTATGGTTTTGATAAACCATGATATTCACCCTTTTGATGGGGAATGGAATGTAGTACCATCTTCATTTGTTAATTGCAGACATCATGTAATTATCTTATCTACATGCTTACAACATAGTGTTAATGCACCAGATCCCATTATAACTTTGTAGCTAAGCACGCTCAGGCTAGAGTAGTACTAGGATGGGTGACCGCTCAAGAAGTCCTAGTGTTTTACATGCCTATGGAATTTTATAAAATTAGATTAATTTATCCCACATGCATCATGGGAATTTCTCTATTCTCACTCTCTCATATATAATTGAGATGAAGGAGGCTCTTGTGATGTAAATCTTTTTGCAAATGAAGCATAGCCAACATCTATTTATTTTCACAAATAAGCTACCCCATTCTGCTAGTTTTCATTCTAAAGTGTTTTTCTCTCTTATTCATTAATAGAAGTCAGGTTTCACTGTATTTTTGTGTTCTCTTCTATATTATTTTTTTTTGTCTTGTTTCATTCTCAACATAATCCAGATCATTGCAAGCATGTGCAGGCACAAGAGACTTGTTTCCATGCCAGGAAGAAACTGATCCTAGTAATAGAATGCAACCACACTTGAGGAGTTGTTGTGTGATGTTAGCATGTTGGGGTCTCATTGAACAGACCAACACTCAACTTGGCTTTGTTGGTAGCCGAGATTTATTATCTCCAATTCAAAGAGGGAGATGGGAATGTGTGTTGAGTCTAGAGTTCAAATTCGAATATTGCACAAATCCAAGAGTCAAAAACCAAATCCAGAGCCATAGTTGAGGACCAACACCAGTAGCAAGAGCCACGAGTCAGAGCCAAATCCATAGTTATATTTTTATCCAGGAGCCAATGTCAGAGCCACATTCTAGAGAAGCAGACAACACTAATCGATATTGGTTTTCTAGATCTCGTGGAGACAAAAAAGTCTCTCAATGGGGAGGTGTGATACGAAATGGATCCTAAGAGAGAGTGGGTAAGACTCAGAGCCTGCAAGACACCATGACAATTATTCAAGTTCATGTAAGTTATGTAAAACAATGCACATGTAAAATTGAATAAGATAAATTAGGAGGTGAGAGGAATGTTTAAAATAATTAATTAAATGATAAAGATGGATAGGATAGATGGATAAGGAACTTGAATTGAATATTCATGGTTGTTGGCCTTCCCTTGCCCCCTAGCTCTCCCTATTTCTTCACTCTTGCTCATATTCAAAGGGATTTTTGGCCAAGAAGGAGGAGAGCATTGTAAACTTGCAGGGAAATAATACTGAGCACCAATCGACTCATTTTCCCAATTAGGTTCCAAGGAAAAAAATATTTTTTCAGTGAGTTCTTTTTCATATATGTTTGAGGAGTATCTAGATTAAATTCTCATCATGTTTGGTTGCAATTTTTTAGTTATCCTTTAATGGTAGCGTTATTTTTTATTTGAGTAGATATGTAAATTTACTTGTTGCTACATTTTATTTTTATGCCTATGGGTTTGAAGTAGAGCTAGACAACAATTGAATGGTTTCCTCTCTTGTCTAACATTGAGAATCCCTAGCCAAATACTATTGTAAAGTTTTATTTCTTTAGATATAGCTCCCATGAACAAATAAACCATCCAACATCTCTTAACTCTCCTTTGTTAATCTATTTCGAGATAGGAGAAATCAACAGTTACCATTTTGAGTTTTTTATTGTGTAAACAAGAGTTGCTAAATTCCTTTCAGAGCTGTTAGGGGAATTTCTCTCACCCCTGGGTCGAATTTGTTATGTCTGGGGCGAATTACTACTTGTTGGGTATTTCTAAATGTGCATGGATGAATTTAAGTTTGTTGGAACAATTATAAATAGTGTTGGTGAGAATTTAAGATGGTTGGGATGATTCTAAATAGTTTTGGGGTGATTCTAAACATTTCTGGATGGGTTTAAGATTGTCGGGGTCAAACTTGTCTCCCTTGGGAACTTAACTTGTTACATAGACATGTAAATTGTTTGTCGGTTGCTCCATTTTTTGTTTACCTTTTTACTTAAGTTTTTTAGTGCACCATTCTCTCTCATTTGGTGTCCCACGTTGCCACGAATTATTTTTGGTTGTATTAGTTGGAACCACTAACATCTATTGGTTGAGGCATGGCAAGGATCGATGGAATCAAAATGGTAGTGTGTGGAATTGGAGAGGCCAAGTTCAAAATCAGTGACAGAGATTTCCATTGTCAAAGTTTCTAATATTTTTTATTAGCTATAGAATTCACTGCTTTCAGGAAACACCCTTGGGAAGTAGTGCACCTAGTCTTGGGCACCTAGAGAAAGAAAACTGCTTATTAGAATTAGCTACTAAGATTGGAAATAATCACCAAAGGTTCCATATTTGCTAACATCCCACAGTTTGAAATTTCATTCTCCTTCACTACTCAACAATGCAGTTAGATGTCTATAGTAGAGAGTTGGTATTGCTCATGTTGTGTTTAGTTTTGGATAATTAACCATAATGTATTCAATCCTCTAGGTATATTTGTGATGAGGAATTATGGTCAATGAATCCCAACAGGCAAGAAGCATTTGAAGCATATTTGGAGTCCACATAACAATTCCATAGGTTATGCAGAGAAGAAATCAGACTTTCATCCAAAGAATTAGTTAGCATACTACATATTTTACATGCCATTGAGGAACATAATGATTGTAGATATACTCATACAAGATAGAGGATTGAGGCCTAGAAGCCCTCAAAAGACAATGCACACTGTATAAGCTTGAAAACAGAGACCGAGAGAGAGACAAGTAATTTATTCCACACAAGTATTTGTGTTGGTGAAGAGAGTGAGCTATGAGCCCCTTGATTACATATTAGAATCCAACCCTTCTCCCTTTCCCTAGGCCTGTGACAGGTAGGTCGCTATTAGTAATCTCTACAAAAACCTTTCTTCTTTTCTTTTTCTTACCACTAGAAAAGTACCTCTTCTCTTGTTTAATCAATTGCTTCTACTTAGGATTCACTTCCACCCAATACAGTCCTTGTTTGTAAAGGATGTCGGCTACCTAAATACTTTGATATCCATCCACATCTCTAAGGAGAATGAATAACTTTCCCAACAGAGAGATAAGGATGGAGAAATCCTCGCTCTAAATGATTCTCATTAGATCTACTCCACCCATCCTATTTGTCGCTAAGGCCTTATCTACTCTAAGCCTTGGTCCTTCCTAGAGTTTTTTCACACATGACTTTCATTCTCTTTTGTGGTCACTCATGCATACTATTTCATATTTGGAAAAAATAGCTCAGTTTTCCAGTGCCAAGAAATGTCCAAAAAGAGACATCGTTATGATTCATGTATTATCATATTGCCCAGTTATATTCGATCAAATGGCACTAAGAAGAAACTCCCCTAATTCATTGCAAGTGGAGGAATATGAATTGTGGGATGAAAAAACAAAGGTTCCCAATGATCTAGTTAGATCAGATTCAATGAATGATTGGTATCTCTCACGTTACAGAGCATACATCCTCTCATATCTAGAGCGCACAAAGTTTACTCATCATGAGGCAATAGAAAAGACTGTTCAGTTCAATACTTCGTTGTTGAGCTCTCAATACTTATTGTGTAGTTCCCAGACTTCATGGTATATTGCTTGCTATGATGATAACACTAAAGAAAGTATTGTATTTGTCATAAAATTAACACTATGCTACTCTTAGCACATAACCTCAGATATATATTTTCAATGCAGATTCAAGAAATTATAAACTAACTTAAGCTCGCAAAAACAGAGCGAATGTATTTTCATAATGTTTGAACACAACTGAAGTCAGAAATACTCATATATATATCGACACTCAAATATTTAATATATTATCAAACTTGAATACTGCGCACGGTTACAAAATACAAATACTATGTCGAGCTTTGGTTCCAACAACTTCTACATATTTTTAGAAAATAGAGCTTGTGCTCTCAGACTTCTCTAACTCTCTTCACAATTGTTGCTCCTATGAATTAACACTCTCTCTATGTATCGACTCTTTACAGACTCGGAAATATATAGACTAAGACTGATACTTCATGTAGAAGTAAACCAACTCAAACATGTAAGGCGACAATAAGTTCGATTGACTCTATCTGCATAACAAAGCTCGAGAAAGATAAAATATCAACTCATTAATAACGCTCTTGCTAACACTCCTTCTCGTTTCTGACTGAGTAACATCCCTTCTTGTCGTGACAAACATATTCGGTGTAAGCGTAAAGCTCATGACTTATAATTAATATTTCCAACACTTCCCCTTAATTATAAGTAGGTAGGATTACAAGACACAAAATTTACATCAAAAACTTAAATTGACATGAACTGTCAAATATCTATGACTGCATCGACTCCTAGACAACTACGCAGTTTCTGAAATGCATCTCTTTCCAAAGATTTTGTAAATATATCTCCAATTTTTTCTCTAGACCTATGGAACTCTAAGAAAATTTCTTTCTTATTTCCCAATTCTTTGATAAAATGATATTGTGTATCAATGTGCTTGGTTTTCTTGTGAAACACATTATTCTTGAATAGTGAAATAGCAGAGTTTTTATCACAAAACATTGTAGTTGGTTCTTATTGTTCATATAGAAAATCCTTTAACATTCTTCTCATCCAAATAGCTTGACAGGTTGTGCTTGTAGTTGTGACGTACTCAGCTTCAGTTGAAGAAAGAGTCATGGTGGGTTGCTTCCTTGATGCCCATGACACTATACCTATTCCAAAATTAAATATGTACCCAGTGGTACTTTTCCTATAATCTATGTTTCCTATACAATCACTGTTAGTGTATCCAATAAGTCTGAAATCTTCTGAAGTAGAATACATAATGCCAAAATCATTCACATATCTCAGAATTATTTTTCTTGTCTTCCAATGGGATTCTTTTGGAGTTTCCATGAACCTTGAAATAAATCTCACTCCATGCACAATATTGGGCCTTCTTGTTGTCATATACATAAGGTTTCCTACCAACCTTTTAAACAGAGTGGGATCCACTTTAGATCCTTCATCTTCCTTGCTTAACTTCAATCCTGTCATGACAAGTGTTGTGGCTACTTTGGAATTTATCATGTTGAATCTTTTCAAAATTTCATGTGCATATTTAGATTGTGAAATAAATACACGAACTTTGGATTGGTGAACTTTAATACCCAAAAAATATCTCATAATCCACAAATCAGTTATTTCAAATTCATCCTTCATTACTGACTTAAATTCTTCTATGCCAAATTCACCTGTAAAAATCAAATCATCTACATATAAGCAAGCAATCAACATATTACCTTGTTGATTTTCTTTGATTTATAGTTTTGTCTCACAATCACCTCTTTGAAATCCATTTTGAGTGAGATAGGAATGTATGCAACTGTACCAAGCTTTGGGATCTTGGTTTAGTCCATACATTGCCTTCTTTAATATGTATACTTTTTTTTCTTATCTTGGAATCTCATAGTCTTGTGGTTGTTCCACATATACTTATTCCTCTAAATGTCCATTCAAAAATTATGACTTTACATTCATTTGATAAACATGCCATTTATTATTTGTGGCAATAGCCAACACAGTTCTAACTGTGTCCATGTGCGCAATTAGCACAAATGTTTCATTGAAATCTATTCCAGGTTGTTGTGTAAATCCCCTTGCAACTTACCTCACCTTATGCTTTTGTACATTTCCATATGCATATTTCTTAGTTTTATAGATCCACTTGACACTTATCGCATCCTTGTCCTCAGGTACATCTACCAATTTACATGTTTGATTGTTCTATATGCATTCAATTTCTTCATCCATGGCTTGTTCCCATACATCATCTTTGACAACTTCTTCAAATGTTAGTGGATCATCTATTTGTGAAAACAGAGAAATGAATGAAAATGAATTTATTGTATCAACATTATATATGTCGTGCATAATTCTTGTCTTCCTTGGTAACATACTTGCTAATGTTGGATCTGGAGATGTAGAACTACTTGGACTACTTGTTGGAGTTTGTTTCACTCTAGGTGTGGATTGTGCACCTACAGATCTCACTGGAGTAGTTTGTGTTGTAATTTGCGTTGTAGTTCTGGGAGTGGAAGGAACTTGGCTCTAACTTATGATTGGTGCTTGAACCACTTCATCCTCTGTTTCATCATGTGAAATACCATCAATAATGTTAACTGTACTTTTGATGCTTCCATCACATGCTTCATTCTCCACAAATTGAACATCGTGACTGATTATGACTTTTCTTGCAAGAGGATCATACAACTTGTATGCTTTTGTATCTTGAGAGTACCCAAAAAATATACATTTTTGTCCTTTGTTGTATAAATTATTTCTCAAACCATCTAGAACATGTGTGTATGTGACACAACCAAAAACTTTCAAGTGCACAACATTATTCTTCATACCTGTCCAGGCTTCTTGAGGAACTTTGTTTTTCACACTCTTTGTCAGATATATGTTCATGATGTACGCTGCAGTTTCTACTGCCTCAACCCAATACTCATTTGACAAATATTTGGTTTCCAACATACTGCATGCCATATCCATGATGGTTCGATTATTCCTCTCTACGACACCATTTTGTTGTGGTGTATACTGCGTAGTGAATTTCTTGTAAATGCCATGAACTTTACACAATATTTTAAAATCTCTTGAGACATATTCGCCACCGCTGTCAATTCTTAGAACCTTAATGTAATAACCACTTTTCTTCTCCATAAGTGATTTGAACTATTGAAAACAATCAAATGCATCATATTTATGTTTTAGAAAGTAAATCCATGTTTTTCTTGTGAAATCATCAATAAATATAAGAAAGTGGGTATTTCCTCTTATAGATGGTGTTTGCATTAGTCCACAGATATCTGAATGTACAATTTCCAATGGATCTTTTTCTCTAAATGACTTTCCAACTGGAAATGACTCTCTATGGTGCTTTCCAAAAATGCAGCCTTCGCATATTTTTTATCGTTTTTCAATTAATGGCAATCCTTTCACAATATCCTTTGCATGTATCAACTTCAGTCCTCCAAAGTTTAAATGTCCAAATCTAAAATTCCATAGTGAAGAATAATCTTGTACTTCAAATTGGAATGATGTTTGTAACTCTACGCCACTATCTTCTTCTTTTTTAGAACTGCACACACTGACTTTTCCTTCCTTAGAACTATGTGCATTTACTTCTTTTCTTCCTGCTTTAAATGCAGTGTCAGAGTTCACATATTTTGCTTCATAGATATCTTGCATTGTTTTTATCTTCATGGTTGGATTCAAAGTCAATGGAAACATTATATTGCTTGTCATTTGAATTCTTGTAATAAGTTGATTGCTTGGATATCTGTCCAAAATCACACAATGATTATCTTCCATGTAGATTCTATACCCCTTTTGCAACAATTGTCCTATGCTCATCAAATTATGTTTTAGGCCAGCAACATAATATACATCAGGCATAGATTTTTGATCCCCCTGTTTAGTTAAAATGTTAATATTTCCTTTACCTAAGACAACAACTTGGATATTAGTTCCAAGTGTTACTTTAGTTTGAACTCACTTATCCAAACTAGAAAATATTTCTAAGTTTCTTTTCATGTGATTACTGCAGCCTGAGTCTAAATACCATATGTCACATGGACTTTCTTGAGAAACATTGCATTCAATTGGTGAAATTATAGGCATCACTTCAGCACATGACATAAACATAGGACTGGAGGGAGTATTTGTGTTGTTTGACTGATCTTGACCTTGCTTGTTCTGATTATACTATCTATTTTTGCATTCATATGTATAATGTCCATACCTTTGACAGTAATGGCAATGAATATTTGATTTATAAAATCTCTAACCACTTGACTGACTGGTGTTTTTATTTTGACCTCTACCACCAGTATTTTTAGGAATGTTACTGCGTCCACTTCTACTTAACTCCTTCCTCTGCCTCTAGAGTTGGATATCCCCCTTCCTCTTCCATGGCTTATAAATGACTACACCAGAAATGCATTTTATAATGACATGTTTGACCTATTTAATCTATTTTCATGATTAATGAGGGAGGCTTGCAGCTCATCTAGACTAAATTGACTCAGGTCTTTATTCTATTCCAAAGTCACGACAAGAGGATTAAATTTAGGAGGAACAATCCTAAGTACCTTTTCAATAACCTTTCTATCCTCTATGGTTTCTCCATGATACTTAATCTGATTTATCAAGCCAATAACATGGGTGTGAAAGGATTCTACTAAAGTTGTGTCTTTCATTGATAGAGTTTCAAAATATCTTCTAAGAATTTGTAATTTTGAAGTCTTGACTTTGTCCATACTTATATAAGAACTTTGTAATATGTCCCATGCTTACTTGTCTTTCTTTGTTGATTCTACTCTTGGGAGTATTCTCTCGTGCATGGATTGATGTATGTAAAACATTTCATTTCAATCATTCTTCCTTTGATCTTTCAAAGTGTCCTTCTCATCTTATGTGAGGGCATTGTATGATGTCTGATCTGATGGTTCCACATAGCCATTTTTTACTATCTCCCATACATATTGACCCAAAAATAGTGCCTTCATGGTCAAGGACCATAACTCATAATTTTTACCTGTAAAAGTGGGAGGTTGCAAATTTGAAGTAGAATCCATGATTTCTCCTTATAACAGAGCTATTACTCTTGAAATATACTCATATAAACATACTCGGATACCAGATCACGGATCTAGATCACAGAGAGTTTACTCAGCATGATGCAGTAGCAAAGAATATGTAGTTCAATACTTCATCGTTGAGATCTCAATACTTAATGCGCAGCTCCTAGACTGCACAGTATACTGCACCTTGTGATGATAACACTATACAAAGTAATTTATTTTTCATAAAATTAACACTATGATATGGTTAGCACATAACCTCACATATATATTTTCAGTGCAGATTCAAGAACTTATAAACTAACTTAAGCTTGCACAAAAACAGAGAGAATGTATTTTCAGAATGTTTGAACACAACAGAACTCAGAAATACTCATAGATATATCAACACTCAAATAATTAATATGTTACCAAACTTGAATATTTCACGTGGTTATATAATACAAATACTATGCAAAGTTTCGGCTCCAACAACTTCTGCAGACTTTCAAAAAATAGAGCTTGTGCTCACAGACTTCTATGACTCTCTTCATAGTTGTTTCTCCTATGAATTAACACTATCTATATGTATTGACTCTTTACAGACTCATAAATATATATATATTAAGATTGAGACTTCCTGTAAAGTAAATCGGCTCAAACATTTAAGGTGACAATAAGTTCGACTCACTCTTGTTGAAACACACACTGACNGGGGGGGGGTGAATTAGTGTCTGAAACTTTTGAATGATTTTCACACTTTCATAGATTCACTGAATTAAATGAATAAGATATATCCAGCTCAATTAATTATTCATAAACATGTATAACTCAAACTGTATGAAGTAGATAAAATATCTTTCTTTTATTTATTTAACTTCAATGAATACAAATAAAATCAATCTTTTAATATCTTCAAATTCAACTGAATATGAGAGATCCAACTCTTTGATACAAGACTGAGCTTGTAGTTCTCATATCCAACTAAGAAACGAGGAATCCAACCCTCATAACAAGATCCATCTTGTTGATATCAAATCCAACTGAGATGTGAGGAATCCAACCCTCGTAACAAGACTCGGCTTGTAAACAGGCACCAACCTAATATAATGAACTTTCATTCAATTCATTATATATATATATATATATATATATATATATATATATATATATATATATATATATATATATATATATAATATCCACCAAGACACATGTGATTCACCACCATTTCGGTTTATATAATATTCCCCATTAGGTATAGGATTTGAACTATTGTGTCTTTTTGACATGAACTATTGCACCTAGGTATAGGATATTGAACCATCGTGTCTTTTGACATGAACCATTGCACCTCTTCATTTAATTTTAACATAAATAATCTTTTCCTTTTATTCATTAATTTATTCTATAAGTTTCTCAATTAATTAGAAGACTGATGAGTTGATCACAGGTATGGATCAACTCCTTATATCATTTTCATGCTTCTACTACATCCATAGTTCTTCAATAGACTAGATTCGAGCTTCTACTGGCTCTCTGTACTAATATGGTGTTAATCTTGTCAAATTGCAGGCCTTTAACTGTTTTACATAAATCATATTCTGGAAGGGCATTTTTTTCAACCCAATGTTCAAATGACCGCGGGCTCAAAACCATGGGATTATCCATTTAAGCATTTTTCCTAGCACCTCTTCTTTCACCCTTATTCCTCTGTCATGAGACCAGTTCTTGAACCAAGTCCTAGGGACTTCGACCTTCTTGCATTTTATCAGAGTAATACTTCCCAAAGTAAACTTCGTCGAAGTACATATAAGCACTCCCCGTTGACATTAGTTGTCATATGCCCTTCAGCTAAGAACCAAAGGATTAACTCATTTTTTTCATGTAGTTATTGAACTTGGCCCTCAAGTTGCTTCAGAACCTTCACATGCCCAGGAGCTAGGACTGTAGACTTAGGCAAAAAGGAGCTCTGAATCTCTGGGTATTCACGGTTATTGGACTTTACAAATCTTGTATTCTTTCGGAGTATGACCTACCAAAGTGGTCATCAAGAGTGGGCAACCGATTGTTATTGGTTGTTAGTACTCCTTCCACTATCCTTCCATTGTACTCGATCGAGAATGATACCAAAGTAGATCAACGGTTAGTGTTACTTTGTGATTCATGCTTACTCTATCCTTCCACTATGCTTGATCAACAGTCGAGAATGCTCTCGAAGTAGATCAATGGTTAGCGTTAGTTTGTGATTCACGCTTACTCTATCCTTTCATTATGTTTAATCAATGGTCAAGAATGATCCTGAAGTAGATCAACGGTTAGTATTACTTCGTGATTCTGGCCTTCAGTGATTAGCTGATAAAAGAATCTTCGATATCCATGAAGTTAGTAATATTGGAATGACGTGGCTTGTTTACGTCACTGTTGACATGGCATTGGCTGAGTGGTTCCCACATGTCACCTTGATTCGTGACTTTCGTATACCAAATGTGCCAATTAGACCTTGACACTTGTCATCTATTGACTGGGCCACGTGTCATATTTGTTTGAATCTGTATCTCATCCTAGCTCAAAAGGAATATTCTTCGATTCTTTGTCTTCATAGGGATGCCACTTCCACATTCTTTAGCTCTCCAAATGGATGGTATTGAATGGAATATTATTTTTCGATACTCTGATTTTCGAGTGTTATAACAACTCTTCTCCACTGGACTCTGAACACCAATTAATAGTCGCCACATGTTACGGCCTTTCTGGACATTGAATAAAGGGTATCGATGAGGAATATTTTGTTTTGATACTTCGATTTAGGAGTGTTAAAACAAATCTTCTCCACTAAACTTTGAATACCTTCATCCGAACATAAATCAATAGTCATCACGTGTTACTTCAAAATTCATCAATCAGGATCACCCTGAGTTAATCTCCATGGTTGGTCTAGTCCTGCTTCAGGCCTACTTTGTCTTTATCTAATGCGCTCTTTCTCGGTCTAAACAACGCACAAACCATTGATTTATCTTGCTATCGATCTGTCATTATTTTCTTCGGAACTTCATGCATTTGGCCCTGCTTATCCTATCCTTCCACTTCATTGATCAACGGTCGACGGGATTTTCCATCTCTTCCTCTGATCCAACTGTCGGTCGATGAGAGTTCGTGACTTCAAGGCTTCAACCTTCGGGTATTCTTACATGGCACCAGAGTTGACTTGCTTGATCCAAGGGTTGAGAGCTCACTTGAATCTCCTCTACAAAATCTTATTTAATCTCTCTTGATGTATGATTCTGGCTTGATCCAACTGTCCATAATGCTACTGCTCGAGATATAACAGTTGAGATTTAATCCTTCCCAACCTGTGACGTCACCTCGATCTGATGGTTGTCGGGATTTCTATGGAATTTTGATCAATGGTTGACATATTTTCCGATTTTAATAAAGTTTCCTTAAGATTCTTGAAGGGTTTGAGTGTTCTTCTTTCTGATCTGTTCATCGAAATTCCTTGTGCTTTGTTACTCCTTTTATACGTGGATTCTCTGCATGTTACCTCTCCTAAGCTTTAGGAACATAGGATCACAGTTGATCCTATCGTAATCAACACTGATCACAAATTGCTTCTACCCCAAGATGATCGTATTTTTTCTCTTTTTACTGTACATGTTTGACTCATGTTGCCATGAATGACAACACACAATCAATAATGCCAACAAGTCTATCTGTATAATAGAGCTCCATGCTTTCCTTGAGTGGGGGTAAGCGTAAAGCTCAGGACTTATAATTAATATTTCCAACACTTCCTAGGTGGAGCCTTCATTCATTCTTTCTTTCAGTGCAGCCACAAGCATACTATGATCGAGCTTAACGTCGCCAGATATGGATGCAAGAGAAAAATAGTCGAGCACTGAATAGTTACCACAAGCATATCCTATGATCAAGCTTGGCGTCGCAAGAGCGAAATAGTCAAGCTTTAAATAGTTCTGAATAGTCTTTGTATCATGGTTTTCCCCTTAGAAAGCTTATTTTCTCTTCTGCTCTGATCTTATAGAGTAGGTTCAATCCCAATCTCGGCCCAAGGATGGGAAAATACCGTTCCATGTTTATGTTCTTTAGCAATTGTGATCGATGTGCGTGCTGTAAATTGTGTATTTGGGTTGTCTAGTGTCACCCATTTGTGTCAAATACAATAATATGGCATTTTTGTATTTCACAACACCAATAACAACAACATTATGCACTCCATAGAAAAATGGGTCATTTTCTGGATCTGTTTGTAACTTGAAGGTGGGCAGATTTGCTGAACTATGTCACTTTCTGAATCTGTTTGTCACTTGAAGATGGGCAGATTTGTTGAACCGTGTGGATCCCAAAGAGAGAATGCATCAAATTAGATTAATGAGTAGAGACAAGAAGAAAAAAGCCATCGAATTTGAGAGGCTAGTAAGCGAAGGATACTCAACTGATTTACAGCAACAATATTGCAGCAGCATAATGAAGAATTGTTTTTTAATCTATGCATATATAGCATTGACAACATCCATTTCTATAGATTTTTACTTATTTTAAGTTGGATCTACCTTATGAAATTTAATTTATAATTTTATTTCTATAGATTTGTACTTATTTTACTACCTCATTTATTAAACTGATAAGATTGATTGAGCTTGACGTTATTGATAAGATTGAGAGTAAGAAAAGTTACATTGAGATATATTGATAAGAATGGATCAACAGCTTTAGAATCAATTATTTGTTTTACATATAAATTTGATTTGAGTTTGAAATATTGGAAAAAACAATAATATTTACTGCGAACCATCGTATTGTTTTTAATTAAAAATAAGCGTGGAAAATCAGAAAAAGACGCTCAACCCTAAACTTTAAATTGAAACTAGATTAAAATATGTGTTATTAATATAATTTTTTATGTAGTTATTAAAGATTGTACTAAACGTACTTTGTCTGATCTTGTTTGTTAGAATCTGGTCAAAAAAAATATTGTTCTGATTTATCTAATATGTTGCAGTTCTTTTCTGAAATTTTGCATTAGTTTAGATAACGCCAAATCCTCCTCTTGGGACAAGGTAGAATTATAAGTGGAATTATGATTGAGTAGGAACCAAAAAACAGAAATCATAATTTGGCATTTTATATCATGTTATTTAAACCTGAAATATGAAATATGAAATATGTGATTTTGATCAATGAAATTTATAATTTTCTGAATTTTCAATTAGATTTTGGATAAAACTTTTAGGAAAAATGAAAAAAAAAAAAAAAATGAAATGTTCAAACTAGGTTTAAACGATTCACATTTCTTAATGTTGTAGAAAAAAATACAAAAATGTAGCTTTTTAAGTTAGGCAGAGATCATGGATGTTTCAACTATAATAATTATAATGTAATGATTATAACTATGGATGTGGCGTTCCGTTAAATTAAGAGATCACTCAACTCACACGTCAAAATCCTAAAATACAGATCTTGAATGTTGCTTGGTCTACAGTACGCAGTACAGAAGAATAGAGTTGGGGCATCTTTGCAATCGCCCAATACTGCTCCATAGAAATCTCACATAGAAATCTCACAGTGAATTTCTACATAATAACAAAAACTTGCATAGAACAAACATAGGAGAAAAACAAGGAAAATGCAGAAAAACAACATTAAGTAGAACATTACAAGGCATCAACATTGAAAAGATTAAGCAAGACAAAATTGATGCAACACACTACACTATTGATGTGTATTCTATCAATATGAACATGTACAATTACACAATATGGTTACAAGAAGTTACGGAGTTACTAACTCATGTAACTGTAAACTAACTAGTTAACTAGATGTAATTATTTTCCTTAACACTCCCCCTTAATTACATCCACTGAGAAAACTATCACTATCACCAGCTTCCCATTCTTAATCATAACTTGACACTCCCCCTTAAACATAACTTGGTCCTAACCAACTCTGAGATTAACCTATCTCACATCCCCCCTTGTAAATCGAAGATTGAAAGTCTCATTCAAAATCAAGCTTAGATACGAGTACACCTACTAACACCCTCGTACCTGCCCAGTGGTTTATTCCATAGCTTGATATATCATCTCTCCCATAGCAAGCGCTTTATGTTGTTAGAAACCAGGGATAGTTGTGATGTATCATGGCCAATGCTTCACACTTCTCGAAACCAAGGATGCATGCTACATGATCACATACTGACCTATGAAGGTATGACTTAATCAGGTCTTACTGAACATGGGGAACAAAGCTTGCCTATAGCAAAGTTTACAACAAATTGTTACAAGTGGGACCAAAAAACTTACTGGGGTGTCGAGTACAACCAAACATGCACCCCTCAAATTACAACATTTCATTTCTTCTTATTATATTTGCTAGTGAATGAAAAACCCAAATTTTGTTGTATTTTGTTGCATTCAATCTTTGCACTCTTCTCCACTTTTTATTTATGTCTTTGCCTATCTTTCTTCTTCGTGGCTTTTCGGTTTCCTTTCTTTCTCGGGGTGAGTTTATCTACATGCAATTTTTAGTGCTCAATAATGCGGAAATGTTGTCCATAAAATGGTTCAGTGTCAACGATACTTGCTCTTCAGCAATAGAAGAGGAAATACTTTTGTCTTGAGGCTTCTTCTCCCTGGAAGCTCGATCTTCTGTATTGCATACTATTCGCTCCATGGCGACTCTTCTTCACTGGAATCTTCTTCTTCGATTCACTAATATCGGCTCTCTACTAGGCTGACTGGAATCTGTTTCGTTAGTTCACTGAACTTACTTCACTCTTTGCAACTTTCTTTATAAATGCCAAAACAAATCTCATCACCATGTGTTTTCCTCTTGAATTTACCTTCGTCTTGGAGTTCAATATTCTCTTGTCATTTGTTAGAGTAGCTAATTCTAACAAAATAACTATATTCATGTTTGAGTTGAGCCCGTGGAGAGGGAAGTCGTGAAGAGGAAAATCCAAAGAAAATTATTCTTATTGGTTCATGTTTATGGTCATTTCGTGCATAGTGAAGAATGCAGAAAAGAGCTATGGATTTAGTGTGCCATGAAAAGATTTAGCAGAGACAAAATTGATGCAACACACTACACTATTGATGTGTATTCTATTAATATGAACATGTACAGTTACACAATATGGTTACAAGAAGTTATAGAGTTATCAATTCCTGTAACAGTAAACTAGCTAATTAACTAGATGTAATTATTTTCCTTAACAAACGTGGCAATGAATTTGCATATTTATACAATGGATTGAATATATAGATCCTACGAAGACCTCAGTGTCTAGTTCCTTCGCCAATTAACTATTCAATCTCTTATAGATTCCAGCAGGAAAGTTCTACTCCCTTGTTGCTCATGGTAGTTAGCAGCAACTTCTAGAAGCCAGAGGCGATAGCGGCTTCTAGAATTTCTAGAGATGGGAGCTTGGTAGATTTCCATTGGTTTCTCAAAGCTTCATTTTGCTTCATTATTAACATTCTCCCACTTGAAACTAAATGAAGTTTATTGGATAATAAACTACAATTGTTTATTCTTGCCCAAACATGCTCATCAAGTCAACCCAGGCCTGCCAAACCTCGACATAGTGCTTGTTTGTCTCTTCGCAGAATTTTGGTAAGCATATCAGGAAGGTTTTCATAACTATGGATCTTTTCTAAGTTAAAATTCTATTCCTCCAATACCTATGGAAGCCAATGGTACCTAATGTCAATGTTTTTGGTCTTTGAAGGATATGTTGGGTTTTTTGCTAAATGGATGTCGCTATGACTGTCACAATATAGCACATGCTTGTCTTTTTTTATTTCCATCTCCCCTAAGAATCACTGCATCCACAACATTTTTTTGCAAGATTCTATTCCAACAATGTATTTTGTCTATGTTGTGGAGAGGGCTACTACTTTCTATAGTCTAGATATCCAAGACATTGTTCCACCTACAATGGTATATAAATAGTCAGTGGTGGAATTTATAGTGTCCACATCTCCAACCATATCTGCATCTGTACAACCTTCAAGCACAACATCATTATTACTAAAACATAAACAATAATGACTAGTACCTTTGAGATACTACAAAATCCACTTTACCACTTGCCAATGTTGTTTTCCTGGATTTGCAAGGAACTTGCTCATTACTCCCACTGAATGTGAAATATATGGCAGAGTACATACCATGGCATACATCAAACTACCAAATCATGAAGCATAAGGAATTGTACTCATTTCCCCTATCTCCTTGTCATCACAAGGGAACAAATCAACACTTACTTTGAAGTGGGTTGCAAGGGATGTACCGACTGGCTTGGAATCCTTCATATTGAACCTATCAAGCACTTTCTCAATATATTTTTCTTGTGAAAGCCACAATTTTCTCTCATTTCTGTCAGGTATGATCTTCATGCCCAATATTTGTTTTGTTGGACCCAAATCTTTCATTGCAAACTAGTTTACCAAATCCTTCTTCATCTTGTTAATCATATCCATATCATGTCTTATGACTAACATGCCATCCACATATAAAAATAGTATATCTATTTTTATTGTCCATACCTCTCAATGTAGACACAAGATCAATCTCTAGTCTTTTAAAACCATATTCTAACATAAATGAATCAAATTTCTTATACCACTTGCGAGGTGCATACTTCAGTCCATAGAGGCTCTTCTTCAATTTGCAAACCAAGTTTTCTTTACCTTTTATTTTGAAACCTTATGGTTGCTCCATATAAATCTCTTTTTCCAATTCACCATGAAGGAAGGTTGTCTTTACATCGAATTGTTCACACTCCAAATCTAAAGCAACAATAAGACCAAGAATAATTCTAATGGATGACATATTAAAAACAAGAGAGAATATTTCGGTGAAATCAATACCTTCCTTTTGAGCTAATCCTTTCACCATGAGACTTTACTTGTATCTTTCATTTTTTCATTCTCCTCGATGTTTAATCATGTACACCCATTTTGTTTTGTAGGGATTTCCTTCATTTGGAAGCTTTACCAACTGGCAAGTTTTTGTTTTCAAACAAGGACCCCATTTCTTCCTCCATAGCTTTCTTCCATTCTTTGGTGTTTCCAACTTTGCAACCCTCCTAAAAACAATCAGATTCACCTTCATTAGTCAACAAAATATAATTTGAGGGAGGATACCTTTGTGAAGGCTTGCCAGGTCTAATATATTTGTGGGCCAATTGTGGTGGTGTATTTTCAAGTTGAACTTCTTGTAATGGATATTGTACAATTTATTCGTATTGTTGTCCATCATCTTACATTTGTTGTTTATCTTGCTCTTAAATATGTCGCCCATTTTCTTGAACGGTGGAATATCAGTTTGTTGTTCAACAAACCTATCAAAAACATTTTTTACCTCCATATTACCTGTAGACTTCTTAAACATATCTAACTCATTAAATATGACATCCTCGCTTCTAATAACTTTATTGTTAATTGTATCCCACAACCAGTAACCAAACTCACCATCTGCATATCCCCAAAAAATACACTTCGTGGATTTATCATCTAGCTTAGTTATATTCTATTTGAGAATATGCATAAATGTTTCACATCCAAATACTTTTAGGTGAGAATAATCTACCTTTTTACTAGTCCAAACTTCTATGAGAATACCACCATCCAAAGTTGTAGTAAGAGATCGATTTATCAGGTAGAAAATTGTCTTTACTGCTTCTACCCAAAAATGTTTCTTCAATCCAAAATTTGACAACATGCTCCTCACCTTCTCCATGATAGTGTGATTCATTTTTTCTGCAATACAATTTTGTTGAGTAAAAGGAACGGTATTCTCATGTTTTATGCCAAACCTATTACAATATTCCTTGAATGCGTTGGAGCAATACTCCAACGACCATTATCTATCCTCAAACACTTGAAAAATTTATTAATTTCTCTCTCAATAACAACATGAAATTTATGAAATATCTCAAATACCTCACCTTTTATTTTCATAGGGTAGGCCCAAACCTTCCTAGATGCATCATCTATAAATGTGACAAAGTATGAGGCTCCTCCTAATGACTTAATATGTACTCTCCCAAACACTTTAGAATGTATAAATTCTAACAAATCTATTTTCCATTCATGGTCACTTCTAAAAAATTAAACCCTTCATTTCC
Organism: Picea sitchensis; assembly: GCA_010110895.2. Lineage (NCBI taxonomy): Eukaryota > Viridiplantae > Streptophyta > Pinopsida > Pinales > Pinaceae > Picea > Picea sitchensis. The sequence continues at coordinate 18,898 of SNQJ01S0009798.1, forward strand.
TACCATAGATACAATGCTTACAAAGATCAAGATTACATGATTTCAAACCTGGAAGTAGATTTTCGTCAAAAAGGATTTTGAGGCCCTTCTCGCTCATGTGACACAGACGCTTATGCCACAAATCTAGTGATATTTCTTCTCTTACAACAATGGCCACCTTTAATTTCTCTAATATTTCTCTTAATGTATACAATGTTCATATCTTGGATCCTTTAGCCATGAGCCCCTTTACTAATTTTCCAGCCACTTTTTCCAAATTTTATGGAACAACCTTCATCATCCAATCATCCTACATAGATTAGACTCATGTGCATCTCTGGAACGTGCCTAACCTGTTTCATTAAGATATGATGTCCCTCCTTTACCTTGATCTAGACATCTCCCACTCGAACAATGCTGCAAAAGTGATTGTTTCACAAATGCACTTTACCACAATCACCAGTCTAACTATATGCAAAAAAGTTCTCTTTACGTAGATTTACATGGTGAGATGCCCATGATTCAAGAATCCAATCAATGCGACAGTTGAAGGTGTATAAACATGCATCTTCTATTAAAACGGTAAATAAAACTTCAATCTCTAAAACTACAGCTAGTCTCACCTTCACTTGTGATAGTTGATGTCCTGGATGGTTTTGTATCCTTTTGTTCTTGTTGCCAAATTTGGCACTCATTTTTCATGTGTCTCAATTTCCACAGTGATAACAAGTGAGCCTATCAATTCTCAATTTTTATCTACATCTTGATCTTGAACACCCTTCACAATTTCGGTCAATTTTCCTCCACGATCAACTAGAGTTAGAGCTTCTCCTCCCTAGTTTTTTTTAATTGATTTACGTCGTAGCTCCTCATTCATAAATTTGTTGCTAAGATCATCAAACTTCAAGGTTCCTATAGGTGTTGAAGTTCTCACAACTACAATCAGATTCACCCAATTGTCTGGCATAGAGCACATCAGTAAGATGGCTCTAATCTCATCATCAAAAACATTTTTAACGGAGGCAAGTTGAATGGTAATTATATTGAACTCATTTAATTGTTCTGCTACTGAAGCACCCTCCTTCATCTTGAGATTGTATAATTTCTTCATCTAGAAGACCTTATTCAATGTCGTGTTTTTTCTCATATAGATCATGCAACTTGTCGATCATGCAACTTGTGCCATGGATCTTATGTTGTCTTCTCTCTAGCCACATTGAAGTAGACATTCTTTGCTAGACACTAACCAATTGTGGCAATGGAATTTTTGTCTAGCTTGAGCCTGTTATCACATAAAGTTTCCATAGGTCATATGCATTTATTGTTGAGACCTAGATCTGCAACTCTGTCGAGTCTCTCTCTCTTTTTTCATGCCTTCCTATAAATTTTTATCTTTTGTTTGATAAAGTCAGGTTGGTCAAGTATGTTGTTTGCGCAGGAAAAGATATGAGCAGAATGCAACGTTCAGAGCGGTCCTTTTTGGGCTCAAAATACTGACAAGAAAACGGATTCAATTTTCATTCATAAGATCTGAGCGAGAGAAAGACTAACTATCACATCAACAATATTAAGTGACGACCATAAGATATCATCGGAGAGAAATTGACAATGGGGAGTCATTGCGGGGATTAGGATGCAAATTAAAGTTTATGCAAGTTGTGAGGCCACAATCACTCAGGATCATTGATCTTTCTAGATCAACAAATCAACGGTGATATCGATCCCGTTATGAATGAGCATCTTCGCATTGCGGGGATCGGAAAGGAAATTAAAGTATATGCTAGTTGTGAGCCCGCAATCACTCGTGGCCATTGATCTTTCAGTAGGGGACACATGTCAGGCGATCTCGTACTCCAGGGGAAATGAAAAAAAAGTTCAGTGAGTAAAGGACTACCAAAGTCCCAAAGCCCTAACTCCCAAAGTAAATCCCGGTCGTCCAAAACAAGAGGCCACACGTCACCAGATCTCTCACTTCGGGAATTCAACACTTTGTAGAATTGCACGAGTAAGCAGGAGGAAAAGGCCCAAAGCCTGAACTCCCGAAGTAAATCTCGGTCGTCCAAAACAAGAGGCCACGTGGTGCCAGATCTCACACTTCGGGAATTCGTCACTTCGGAGGATTGTAAGAACTATGCATTGAAAATGTTCGAAGCCCGAACTCCCGAAGTAATTGTGAGTCATGTATCTTCGCAGCAAGAAGCAGGTTCCATCCAAGAGCGGTGCGTGGCAACAAAAGTAGGGATTTCTCAGATCGCAGATTGTGAGCAGATCGATTGCCACACTTCATTGCGAGGACTGAACATGATCGAACAATAAAATTCTTGAGCGGTCCCGCAAATGAAACCATGGTATAATGAAAGAGCTACGTAGTGGAAGGTGGTGAATTTCAAGATCAAAAGCGATGTGCATCCAAACCTCTTATGACGGCCCCAAAATCACCTACTTATATAATGAAAAATTCGAGAGAAGCATGTGGCCGCCCCTTAGGTGTTAAGTCACGCTCTAATCCCGAGGAAGATTCAGTTAATGAAAAAGGAATGGTAGATGAAGCCTCAGTTCATTCCATAAGTAGAAGGCATGAAAGCTCTGGCCGAGGAGACATAACTGCCAGCCTGAGGTAAAATGAAGGATGGTTTTGTCTTGCAGGCCCATACTGATCTGAGCTTGTGTCTGACAGGCAGAAACACGCATAATCTGACATAAAGATGCACATACGAAATCTTTAAATGAGATGGCCAGATTAAACTCCTGGCAGTGGTGGACTGATCTGATATAAATAGATCAGTTTAGATTTCGTAAAAGGGGGGGTGTTTTTTAAGAGGCTCGAGAGCCGAGATAGTTTTTAGGAGCAGGGCTCTGTATTTCAATTTGTAAGCCTAAGTGCTTGGATTGTAAATATCATGTTATTGAAGATTCCTATGAATTGTTTTTTATCAGACCATCTTCTTAGTTTTCATGTTGTTATGTTTCTTCTTGTTTGGTTGTAATATCCATGATTCATGGATTCCTGAGGCAGTGGAGGATTTTTTGTTATCTTACCTATGTTCATCATTTATCACTCAAACCATTCATGTTTTCCTTCCTATCTGAATGCAATCTCTCTGATTTATGGATTCCTAATGCAATGGAGGATCTATTGTCATCATGTCCATATTTCATGGTTGTAACACCCTGTTTCCCCTAGTTTGTAAAAATAACTATACTTGCCAAGAATTGTGGCAAACCCAAAAATGTGAATGTGTGATGTGAATGGACCTTGTGAAAAAGGTCGATGAATGTGAATAATATTATAAATATATATATTGCAAGACTACTGAGAGGGGATATGCTAAAAAAGAGACCACGATGGCTGGAGAAAGGTGGTGGAAGGCACCTGGAATGGTGGCGTTAACTTCCACCAAAACCAATACCATATTTGGACTTCACTGGCCCGGAGAACAAAGAGTGGCTCGTTGGCCCCGAATTAAATGACTCGTCATGATTGGTAGGTAAAGGGCTCCTCATGAGTAATGAGGGATGGGGGTGAACTGCCCATCCGTAGAGTCCTCTGACTTGACCACTGCGAGGAAAGTCGTGCCACACACAACCTCGCCGAGCACCCCTCTTAGTAGTTGCAATCACATCTGGTGTTATTTCTGATAAGTGTTTTACATCTTGCATATTGAAATTTATATGCTGACATGTATGCTCACAGTCTGTGCAGTTTTATGAAAGGTTTGAGTATGTGTAGTTTTTTTATTTAGAAATGGTGGTTTCACGCTTATAATGGAAAGACTACGTATGGCTTATGTTTTATAAATCGCTATTTATACGCATATTGAATTAATTCAGACTTCAAGTCTGTTCTCGGGAAATCAATACCCTTATCTGTCTCAGGTAATACCCTAGATAGATCTCCCCATAGAGACACCCTTCTTAGAAAGCTCACCAAGAACCTGGAAAAGGATTTGAAGGTGCAAGTCTTAGTAATCCTGTACGAGGAAGAATGATCGTCTTGAAATCCTGAAATATCAGTGAAGGAATTACCGTGTTTGCTTCACAAGAGTCGTCAAGGAGGCATTGGATGATCGAAATTCTCCGTGGAGAATTCGCGAAGTCCCGAGAGCCGTTAGATCTTGTAGAGGAGCAAGGGAGTTACAGTAAGCCTATTTTCAAGTTTTAAGTTCAAGAGAAATCATACCGTAGGATCTGAGTTGACAAGAACCGTTGGATCACTCGCGTAATCTCATTTCATGGATTCACGAGTTGAAGGGTTAAAACACTTGCCTCAAGATTCGCGAGGTCGTGAAAGGTGAAGTCCCGAAGGGGTGAAAGGATTTGCATGAGCTAGTTATTGGTGAAGTTCATCGGAACTCGGTATTTCGGGGTTTCGTGTGTTGAAGAACCGAAAGCTTAGCATCAGTATTCACGAAGTCATGAAGTCTGAAACTCCAAAAAGGAAGGAAGTTCCATTGTGAGACCTGCGTTGACGATGTGTCGGAATTTCGGCATTTCGGCATATCAATGGATAGGAGGTCGAGACTTTTGTCCCAAAAGTCCCAAAGTCGTGAGTTGCGATAAGGAGTAGCGAGGAGTTTGGGATCTCAGCACTTCGGGTGTCGGGATACAAAGGAGGTAGTGCTCTGGGAAGCGAAGTCGCGAAGTGTCGAAGCTGGGGACGAGGGACACGTGGTAGAACTGCAAGGTGGGCCCGTGTGATAGATAAGCGGACACGTGTCACCTAGTGAAAGGAGTCAACACCCGTTGACCTCTCGCATCTTGGGGATTTGTGAGATAAGGGAATGAGAGTTCAACCCTTCGACTTGTGAAGTCGCGAATAGCAAGAACACGAGAGGGAAAGCTAACATCACTTCTCGGGGTTTCATGAAGGGAAGGTGCCAAGGTTGGGCACCTAGACTTTGCGAGTGACGAAGTCACGAGAAGATCAGGACCATCCATATAAGGAGGATAGGTGGCAGAAATCAAGGGATCTCGCGAACTCAGAGGTTCGTAAGATGAGAGCCCAGGAGTTGGGTGCTCCAAGTCGTGAGTGGAAAAATTGTGAGGAGAAAGGATAGTCGTTGGATCCAGGTCAAGGGAGGACCGTTGGATCGGGAGCTTCATCGTGCGCATCACACCTTCGGAGGTTCACAGGTTTAGAGAACCTCTTCTCAACATCAGAAGTCGTGAAGTGCCGAGAGCCAAGGCATGAGTGTGGACACGTGGCAGAACCACAAGGTGGGGCCCGCGTGGTTGACAGGCAGACACGCATCGCCTGGGAAAAAGGAGTCAACACTCCGTTGACTTCTCGTGTCTCAAGGATTCGCGAGATACTAGCACAGGAGCTCAATGCTACAACTCGCGAAGTGGCGAGTTGCGAGAAGAGTGAAAGGACGGTCAACCCTCGCTGACTTCCAAGTTTCGAAGGTTCGCACGAGAAGAGAATGAAGATTCAACCCTTCGACTTGCGAATTCACGAGTTGCGACGGGAGCTAGTGTTTATCCTAGCCGGTGGTCACGCGTGGAGGGCGCTGACAGAAGGGAGCTATACCCATTTCGTGATCTCGGGTATCACAAGATTGGAAAGGAGGATTCGAGAGCTTTGACTCGCAAACTCGCGAGATGGCGAGTTGCAACAAGCGCCTTTGGGAGTAGGCCTTGGTCATAGTGTTGTGGTCGCTTGGGAGTCATGGAGCTCGCGCCTAGTGATGTTCGCACAGGGGAACTTCTGAAGGACATGTGGATTGATTGAATTGAGATTTCAGCAAGGAATCGAAGGAGCCGCTTTGGCTCATAAAATAAACTGAATGATCCTTAAGACCGGGAGGTCGTGCAGAGACTCTGTCAAGGAAGAGGAGACGTCTGCAATCTGTACTAAGCCCCATAGGATTTTGGGGATTCTTTCCCTTGAGAAAAGGCAAAAAATCTATTACACCGCAGCGGGGGTGTGTGACAAATTGGTATCAGAGCATGGTTACAACACTTGGTCTTCTTGGGCTCATGAACGAGTTGTGCAGAAGATCCGTTCGGAACACTCTTAAAAAGAGTAACCCCCTGTCTTAACCTTCCTAATCAAAAAGATGAAGTTAAGAATGAAAAATCCCTATTGTGTGTGTGTACATGTGAAAATATGAATTATGTACTAGTTATAAATAAATATAAATATTGACTAACAATCAGCGTTTTTCCTCTTGCACACAAGAGAAAGATCAACCGCGGGAAATTAACAACGCATAGTATGGTGACTCACCAAGAAGTGGGAGAAGGGTCCCACAATAGAGACGAAAAGTCTGACGAAAGGAGGGCAGCAGGGACCCCTCCAGATCTAGCCGAGACTGTGAGGAGCCTCATGGTCGAATTACAAAGTTGTAAGGCCGACAATGAAAGGATGATGAAAGAACAAGAAAAACAAACAGAAATTAACGCAGTTTAACTGTAGAGTTTATCCGATATACAAAGACAAATGCAGCATGAACCTAAAACTCATAAACATGGTCATATCAATGGTCACACTGAGAGGAGCACCTCGAAAAAGGTCCACCCCAGAGATAAAGGACAAGTGTCAAATGATTCCTCTAAGAAGGAAGCTGGCGATTTGGAGGGCTCTTCTAGCAGCAGAACCAGTTCCTATTCCCACAAGAAACAGAAGAAGAAAAAGCCTTCCAAAGGTTGAAAATTCGAAGAATTCAGAAAAGCCAAACCACCCTCCTTCGATGGTGAAATAAAGAAGGGAGAGGAAGAAGAGGCCTGGCTGCTTGGACTAAAGAAGTATTTCAGAGTCC
>SNQJ01S0009798.1:27919-70923 GCA_010110895.2 Picea sitchensis
AAAGTCAAGACTTCAAAATTACAAATTCTTAGAAGATATTTTGAAACTCTATCAATGAAAGACACAACTTTAGTAGAATCCTTTCACACCCATGTTATTGGCTTGATAAATCAGATTAAGTATCATGGAGAAACCATAGAGGATAGAAAGGTTATTGAAAAGGTACTTAGGATTGTTCCTCCTAAATTTAATCCTCTTGTCGTGACTTTGGAATAGAATAAAGACCTGAGTCAATTTAGTCTAGATGAGCTGCAAGCCTCCCTCATTAATCATGAAAATAGATTAAATAGGTCAAACATGTCATTATAAAATGCATTTCTGGTGTAGTCATTTATAAGCCATGGAAGAGGAAGGGGGATATCCAACTCTAGAGGCAGAGGAAGGAGTTAAGTAGAAGTGGACGCAGTAACATTCCTAAAAATACTGGTGGTAGAGGTCAAAATAAAAACACCAGTCAGTCAAGTGGTTAGAGATTTTATAAATCAAATATTCATTGCCATTACTGTCAAAGGTATGGACATTATACATATGAATGCAAAAATAGATAGTATAATCAGAACAAGCAAGGTCAAGATCAGTCAAACAACACAAATACTCCCTCCAGTCCTATGTTTATGTCATGTGCTGAAGTGATGCCTATAATTTCACCAATTGAATGCAATGTTTCTCAAGAAAGTCCATGTGACATATGGTATTTAGACTCAGGCTGCAGTAATCACATGAAAAGAAACTTAGAAATATTTTCTAGTTTGGATAAGTGAGTTCAAACTAAAGTAACACTTGGAACTAATATCCAAGTTGTTGTCTTAGGTAAAGGAAATATTAACATTTTAACTAAACAGGGGGATCAAAAATCTATGCCTGATGTATATTATGTTGCTGGCCTAAAACATAATTTGATGAGCATAGGACAATTGTTGCAAAAGGGGTATAGAATCTACATGGAAGATAATCATTGTGTGATTTTGGACAGATATCCAAGCAATCAACTTATTACAAGAATTCAAATGACAAGCAATATAATGTTTCCATTGACTTTGAATCCAACCATGAAGATAAAAACAATGCAAGATATCTATGAAGCAAAATATGTGAACTCTGACACTGCATTTAAAGCAGGAAGAAAAGAAGTAAATGCACATAGTTCTAAGGAAGGAAAAGTCAGTGTGTGCAGTTCTAAAAAAGAAGAAGATAGTGGCGTAGAGTTACAAACATCATTCCAATTTGAAGTACAAGATTATTCTTCACTATGGAATTTTAGATTTGGACATTTAAACTTTGGAGGACTGAAGTTGATACATGCAAAGGATATTGTGAAAGGATTGCCATTAATTGAAAAACGATAAAAAATATGCGAAGGCTGCATTTTTGGAAAGCACCATAGAGAGTCATTTCCAGTTGGAAAGTCATTTAGAGAAAAAGATCCATTGGAAATTGTACATTCAGATATCTGTGGACTAATGCAAACACCATCTATAAGAGGAAATACCCACTTTCTTATATTTATTGATGATTTCACAAGAAAAACATGGATTTACTTTCTAAAACATAAATATGATGCATTTGATTGTTTTCAATAGTTCAAATCACTTATGGAGAAGAAAAGTGGTTATTACATTAAGGTTCTAAGAATTGACAGCGGTGGCGAATATGTCTCAAGAGATTTTAAAATATTGTGTAAAGTTCATGGCATTTACAAGAAATTCACTACGCAGTATACACCACAACAAAATGGTGTCGTAGAGAGGAATAATCGAACCATCATGGATATGGCATGCAGTATGTTGGAAACCAAATATTTGTCAAATGAGTATTGGGTTGAGGCAGTAGAAACTGCAGCGTACATCATGAACATATATCTGACAAAGAGTGTGAAAAACAAAGTTCCTCAAGAAGCCTGGACAGGTATGAAGAATAATGTTGTGCACTTGAAAGTTTTTGGTTGTGTCACATACACACATGTTCTAGATGGTTTGAGAAATAATTTATACAACAAAGGACAAAAATGTATATTTTTTGGGTACTCTCAAGATACAAAAGCATACAAGTTGTATGATCCTCTTGCAAGAAAAGTCATAATCAGTCACGATGTTCAATTTGTGGAGAATGAAGCATGTGATGGAAGCATCAAAAGTACAGTTAACATTATTGATGGTATTTCACATGATGAAACAGAGGATGAAGTGGTTCAAGCACCAATCATAAGTTAGAGCCAAGTTCCTTCCACTCCCAGAACTACAACGCAAATTACAACACAAACTACTCCAGTGAGATCTGTAGGTGCACAATCCACACCTAGAGTGAAACAAACTCCAACAAGTAGTCCAAGTAGTTCTACATCTCCAGATCCAACATTAGCAAGTATGTTACCAAGGAAGACAAGAATTATGCACGACATATATAATGTTGATACAATAAATTCATTTTCATTCATTTCTCTGTTTTCACAAATAGATGATCCACTAACATTTGAAGAAGTTGTCAAAGATGATGTATGGGAACAAGCCATGGATGAAGAAATTGAATGCATATAGAACAATCAAACATGTAAATTGGTAGATGTACCTGAGGACAAGGATGCGATAAGTGTCAAGTGGATCTATAAAACTAAGAAATATGCATATGGAAATGTACAAAAGCATAAGGTGAGGTAAGTTGCAAGGGGATTTACACAACAACCTGGAATAGATTTCAATGAAACATTTGTGCTAATTGCGCACATGGACACAGTTAGAACTGTGTTGGCTATTGCCACAAATAATAAATGGCATGTTTATCAAATGAATGTAAAGTCATAATTTTTGAATGGACATTTAGAGGAATAAGTATATGTGGAACAACCACAAGACTATGAGATTCCAAGATAAGAAAAAAAAGTATACATATTAAAGAAGGCAATGTATGGACTAAACCAAGATCCCAAAGCTTGGTACAGTTGCATACATTCCTATCTCACTCAAAATGGATTTCAAAGAGGTGATTGTGAGACAAAACTATAAATCAAAGAAAATCAACAAGGTAATATGTTGATTGCTTGCTTATATGTAGATGATTTGATTTTTACAGGTGAATTTGGCATAGAAGAATTTAAGTCAGTAATGAAGGATGAATTTGAAATAACTGATTTGTGGATTATGAGATATTTTTTGGGTATTAAAGTTCACCAATCCAAAGTTCGTGTATTTATTTCACAATCTAAATATGCACATGAAATTTTGAAAAGATTCAACATGATAAATTCCAAAGTAGCCACAACACTTGTCATGACAGGATTGAAGTTAAGCAAGGAAGATGAAGGATCTAAAGTGGATCCCACTCTGTTTAAAAGGTTGGTAGGAAACCTTATGTATATGACAACAAGAAGGCCCAATATTGTGCATGGAGTGAGATTTATTTCAAGGTTCATGGAAACTCCAAAAGAATCCCATTGGAAGACAAGAAAAATAATTCTGAGATATGTGAATGATTTTGGCATTATGTATTCTACTTCAGAAGATTTCAGACTTATTGGATACACTAACAGTGATTGTATAGGAAACATAGATTATAGGAAAAGTACCACTGGGTACATATTTAATTTTGGAATAGGTATAGTGTCATGGGCATCAAGGAAGCAACCCACCATGACTCTTTCTTCAACTGAAGCTGAGTACGTCACAACTACAAGCACAACCTGTCAAGCTATTTGGATGAGAAGAATGTTAAAGGATTTTCTATATGAACAATAAGAACCAACTACAATGTTTTGTGATAAAAACTCTGCTATTTCACTATTCAAGAATAATGTGTTTCACAAGAAAACCAAGCACATTGATACACAATATCATTTTATCAAAGAATTGGGAAATAAGAAAGAAATTTTCTTAGAGTTCCATAGGTCTAGAGAAAAAATTGGAGATATATTTACAAAATCTTTGGAAAGAGATGCATTTCAGAAACTGCGTAGTTGTCTAGGAGTCGATGCAGTCATAGATATTTGACAGTTCATGTCAATTTAAGTTTTTGATGTAAATTTTGTGTCTTGTAATCCTACCTACTTATAATTAAGGGGAAGTGTTGGAAATATTAATTATAAGTCATGAGCTTTACGCTTACACCGAATATGTTTGTCACGACAAGAAGGGATGTTACTCAGTCAGAAACGAGAAGGAGTGTTAGCAAGAGCGTTATTAATGAGTTGATATTTTATCTTTCTCGAGCTTTGTTATGCAGATAGAGTCAATCGAACTTATTGTCGCCTTACATGTTTGAGTTGGTTTACTTCTACATGAAGTATCAGTCTTAGTCTATATATTTCCGAGTCTGTAAAGAGTCGATACATAGAGAGAGTGTTAATTCATAGGAGCAACAATTGTGAAGAGAGTTAGAGAAGTCTGAGAGCACAAGCTCTATTTTCTAAAAATATGTAGAAGTTGTTGGAACCAAAGCTCGACATAGTATTTGTATTTTGTAACCGTGCGCAGTATTCAAGTTTGATAATATATTAAATATTTGAGTGTCGATATATATATGAGTATTTCTGACTTCAGTTGTGTTCAAACATTATGAAAATACATTCGCTCTGTTTTTGCGAGCTTAAGTTAGTTTATAATTTCTTGAATCTGCATTGAAAATATATATCTGAGGTTATGTGCTAAGAGTAGCATAGTGTTAATTTTATGACAAATACAATACTTTCTTTAGTGTTATCATCATAGCAAGCAATATACCATGAAGTCTGGGAACTACACAATAAGTATTGAGAGCTCAACAACGAAGTATTGAACTGAACAGTCTTTTCTATTGCCTCATGATGAGTAAACTTTGTGCGCTCTAGATATGAGAGGATGTATGCTCTGTAACGTGAGAGATACCAATCATTCATTGAATCTGATCTAACTAGATCATTGGGAACCTTTGTTTTTTCATCCCACAATTCATATTCCTCCACTTGCAATGAATTAGGGGAGTTTCTTCTTAGTGCCATTTGATCGAATATAACTGGGCAATATGATAATACATGAATCATAACGATGTCTCTTTTTGGACATTTCTTGGCACTGGAAAACTGAGCTATTTTTTCCAAATATGAAATAGTATGCATGAGTGACCACAAAAGAGAATGAAAGTCATGTGTGAAAAAACTCTAGGAAGGACCAAGGCTTAGAGTAGATAAGGCCTTAGCGACAAATAGGATGGGTGGAGTAGATCTAATGAGAATCATTTAGAGCGAGGATTTCTCCATCCTTATCTCTCTGTTGGGAAAGTTATTCATTCTCCTTAGAGATGTGGATGGATATCAAAGTATTTAGGTAGCCGACATCCTTTACAAACAAGGACTGTATTGGGTGGAAGTGAATCCTAAGTAGAAGCAATTGATTAAACAAGAGAAGAGGTACTTTTCTAGTGGTAAGAAAAAGAAAAGAAGAAAGGTTTTTGTAGAGATTACTAATAGCGACCTACCTGTCACAGGCCTAGGGAAAGGGAGAAGGGTTGGATTCTAATATGTAATCAAGGGGCTCATAGCTCACTCTCTTCACCAACACAAATACTTGTGTGGAATAAATTACTTGTCTCTCTCTCGGTCTCTGTTTTCAAGCTTATACAGTGTGCATTGTCTTTTGAGGGCTTCTAGGCCTCAATCCTCTATCTTGTATGAGTATATCTACAATCATTATGTTCCTCAATGGCATGTAAAATATGTAGTATGCTAACTAATTCTTTGGATGAAAGTCTGATTTCTTCTCTGCATAACCTATGGAATTGTTATGTGGACTCCAAATATGCTTCAAATGCTTCTTGCCTGTTGGGATTCATTGACCATAATTCCTCATCACAAATATACCTAGAGGATTGAATACATTATGGTTAATTATCCAAAACTAAACACAACATGAGCAATACCAACTCTCTACTATAGACATCTAACTGCATTGTTGAGTAGTGAAGGAGAATGAAATTTCAAACTGTGGGATGTTAGCAAATATGGAACCTTTGGTGATTATTTCCAATCTTAGTAGCTAATTCTAATAAGCAGTTTTCTTTCTCTAGGTGCCCAAGACTAGGTGCACTACTTCCCAAGGGTGTTTCCTGAAAGCAGTGAATTCTATAGCTAATAAAAAATATTAGAAACTTTGACAATGGAAATCTCTGTCACTGATTTTGAACTTGGCCTCTCCAATTCCACACACTACCATTTTGATTCCATCGATCCTTGCCATGCCTCAACCAATAGATGTTAGTGGTTCCAACTAATACAACCAAAAATAATTCGTGGCAACGTGGGACACCAAATGAGAGAGAATGGTGCACTAAAAAACTTAAGTAAAAAGGTAAACAAAAAATGGAGCAACCGACAAACAATTTACATGTCTATGTAACAAGTTAAGTTCCCAAGGGAGACAAGTTTGACCCCGACAATCTTAAACCCATCCAGAAATGTTTAGAATCACCCCAAAACTATTTAGAATCATCCCAACCATCTTAAATTCTCACCAACACTATTTATAATTGTTCCAACAAACTTAAATTCATCCATGCACATTTAGAAATACCCAACAAGTAGTAATTCGCCCCAGACATAACAAATTCGACCCAGGGGTGAGAGAAATTCCCCTAACAGCTCTGAAAGGAATTTAGCAACTCTTGTTTACACAATAAAAAACTCAAAATGGTAACTGTTGATTTCTCCTATCTCGAAATAGATTAACAAAGGAGAGTTAAGAGATGTTGGATGGTTTATTTGTTCATGGGAGCTATATCTAAAGAAATAAAACTTTACAATAGTATTTGGCTAGGGATTCTCAATGTTAGACAAGAGAGGAAACCATTCAATTGTTGTCTAGCTCTACTTCAAACCCATAGGCATAAAAATAAAATGTAGCAACAAGTAAATTTACATATCTACTCAAATAAAAAATAACGCTACCATTAAAGGATAACTAAAAAATTGCAACCAAACATGATGAGAATTTAATCTAGATACTCCTCAAACATATATGAAAAAGAACTCACTGAAAAAATATTTTTTTCCTTGGAACCTAATTGGGAAAATGAGTCGATTGGTGCTCAGTATTATTTCCCTGCAAGTTTACAATGCTCTCCTCCTTCTTGGCCAAAAATCCCTTTGAATATGAGCAAGAGTGAAGAAATAGGGAGAGCTAGGGGGCAAGGGAAGGCCAACAACCATGAATATTCAATTCAAGTTCCTTATCCATCTATCCTATCCATCTTTATCATTTAATTAATTATTTTAAACATTCCTCTCACCTCCTAATTTATCTTATTCAATTTTACATGTGCATTGTTTTACATAACTTACATGAACTTGAATAATTGTCATGGTGTCTTGCAGGCTCTGAGTCTTACCCACTCTCTCTTAGGATCCATTTCGTATCACACCTCCCCATTGAGAGACTTTTTTGTCTCCACGAGATCTAGAAAACCAATATCGATTAGTGTTGTCTGCTTCTCTAGAATGTGGCTCTGACATTGGCTCCTGGATAAAAATATAACTATGGATTTGGCTCTGACTCGTGGCTCTTGCTACTGGTGTTGGTCCTCAACTATGGCTCTGGATTTGGTTTTTGACTCTTGGATTTGTGCAATATTCGAATTTGAACTCTAGACTCAACACACATTCCCATCTCCCTCTTTGAATTGGAGATAATAAATCTCGGCTACCAACAAAGCCAAGTTGAGTGTTGGTCTGTTCAATGAGACCCCAACATGCTAACATCACACAACAACTCCTCAAGTGTGGTTGCATTCTATTACTAGGATCAGTTTCTTCCTGGCATGGAAACAAGTCTCTTGTGCCTGCACATGCTTGCAATGATCTGGATTATGTTGAGAATGAAACAAGACAAAAAAAAATAATATAGAAGAGAACACAAAAATACAGTGAAACCTGACTTCTATTAATGAATAAGAGAGAAAAACACTTTAGAATGAAAACTAGCAGAATGGGGTAGCTTATTTGTGAAAATAAATAGATGTTGGCTATGCTTCATTTGCAAAAAGATTTACATCACAAGAGCCTCCTTCATCTCAATTATATATGAGAGAGTGAGAATAGAGAAATTCCCATGATGCATGTGGGATAAATTAATCTAATTTTATAAAATTCCATAGGCATGTAAAACACTAGGACTTCTTGAGCGGTCACCCATCCTAGTACTACTCTAGCCTGAGCGTGCTTAGCTACAAAGTTATAATGGGATCTGGTGCATTAACACTATGTTGTAAGCATGTAGATAAGATAATTACATGATGTCTGCAATTAACAAATGAAGATGGTACTACATTCCATTCCCCATCAAAAGGGTGAATATCATGGTTTATCAAAACCATAGGCTCGACATGTTGATTCAGTGGAAAAAGTGGTTGGCCATTGAGATCCACCTAGATCATTCCTCCCCCCTTAGGAAGTAATGGTCCCCATTGCGTCAAGTTCCCCCGGGAGATGGGGAAACTTTTGTTGAATTTGAACCTTGGTGAGTTGCTTGCCTTGTTGAAGCAGATGTCGTGCTTGTACTTTTATTGTGGAAGGATGTCATGAACCTGTTGGAGGTGTTGGATCCATTCAACATATCTAGTTGCATGATCTTCCTTGTTATGAGTGTGGGAGGACTTTGTTGGTGAATATGAAACACAAAGAGCTATATCAATGGGGGATAATGGTTTGAACCCTAAGCACACCTAAAATGGGTCATGGCCAATAGATCTATGTTGAACATGTGGAAGACTCTCATTCTCTTCGTGCTCCTCTATAATCTCATCAACCTACTTTTGTTGGATAGAAACTTCTTGGGCCAAGGATGTAGTGGTCGCAATGACATTCCGTTCACTGTCTGACTGGATCGTGAAGAGGGAAAACTTCATGGTTTGAGAGATTAATTTGTGGCATTGTTTTTCAAGTTCAATGAAGTGGAGGTAGTCAAAGATATCTCTGGTACCCTATAGAGCTAACCTGCCAGAGTAACAATGACACTGCAGGGACGAGATTCATTTATAACATGATGTTTCTACATATATGGTTGTCCTAAAAGAACATCATAGAATTCAAGTGGGGAAAAATCACACACTACCTCATCCTTGAAGGGCTTGATTCCATAGGACATGTGAAACTGCTGGCTAACATGAATGTCTTGTCCCCGACTCAACCATTTGATGGTTTATGGTTGGGGGTGTGGCATCATTTGTAGCTTCAATCTCTCAGAAAATTCGACTAAGATAAGATTCTTCTGACTCTCACTATCAACAATGAAATGAAGTGGGGTACCCTTTACCCACATATGTGAGTGGAAGAGGTGCTCCTCATCCTCAAGCTCCTCTAGTTCTTCTGGTTGTATTATTTTGGTTTCAATGGTAGAAGTGGGTTCTGCATTGATGACCTGTTTCCCTTTATTTTTCTCTGAATCAAAGTCTGCGTAAGGTTTTGATTATTTTTCTTTAAGATCGACCACCAATGATTCTTTCAAGTGAAATTCATCCATGTTGTGCCAGGGGATTTTTTGGAACTCACACCACCTTTCAGTGTCTTTATTAGACTTCCTGATACCCTTATTTTCCTCTGTCTTTGGATGGATCTATTGAGGTTAGCCTTCCTTGCTCTATCCTTCATTCTGTGAGTTAGGGTTTCCTTTTCCATTATTATGTTGTGGTGTATTTTCAAACCCAAACCCCCACTTACTCTGTTTCTTGAATTTCTACTCAATTTTGATTGCATATCGATAAGCAACACCCACTAAGTAGATGTCCAAGAAATCCATGTCTGTTTGGATGTACCTATGTAGACTATTGCGATACTTCAAAACGAGTTTTTTCTCAGAGTATTTGATACCCATCTCTGATTGCAAGTTATGAAATATGTTAGTGTACTCCGACACCGTCTGATTTTTTTTCTGACGCAAAGTCATCCATCTCATGTACTCGTCATCATAATTTCTGACATGGTAGAATTCCTCCTTTAGGGAATCTACAAAGGCTTCCCAAGTGGGTTATCTCCTGAATGGTGTAGATTCATCGATGGCTTACCTCTCCCAGTAACCATCCCCCCAAGATCTGATATGGGGAAGGGTTCTAAGGATCGCGAAGGTGATATTTTCATTGTCAATTTTTTTTGGATGGAGTAATAACCTTCTAGCATATTCAACCATTTTTCTAGAGTATCTACATCTATCTGGCATTCAAATAAGGGGATATCAAAATTGAATTGTACCTTGAAGGGTGTCACACTTGAAAAATGGATGCTTGTCGAAGATGTATCGGCCATTTCCATCAGTAGTCTTTGAAGTATTTGAGTGAAGTTGTCCATCATCTCATTCCTCTGTCACTTGAGGGATTCCTTGAGAAACGTCCTAAAAGAATATTCTACTTTGTCATATTTGTTTTCTTCCATGATGGGAGGTTTGTTGGGCTGGGGAGAGGAGTTTTACTCAAGAGAAAATATCTTGAGACCCAAATCTCTATACCCTGACCTTGTTAGAGACCTACTCTAAGAAACGAAAAGGAGAAGACTACTCTAATACCACTGATCTGGATTATGCTTAGAACAAAATGAGACAAAAAATAAAATATAGAAGAGAACACATAAATACAATGAAACCCAACTTCTATTAATGAATAAGAGAGAAAAACAATGTAGAACATAATTTTACATAATGGGGTAACTTATCTTTGAAAAGAAAGAGATGTTGGCTACCCTTCATTTGCAAAAAGCTTTACATCAGACTCCATTGTCTTCTTAAAGGGATTCCTTCACCTCAATTATATATGAGAGAGTGAGAGGGGAACAATTCCCATGATGCATATTGGATAAATTAATGTAAGTTTAAAAAATGCCATAGGAATGTAAAACACTAGGACTTCTTGAGTAGTCACCCATCCTAGTACTACTCTAGCCCGAGCATTATTAACTGGGGAGTTCTAATGGGATCCTGTGCATTAATGCTATGTTGTAGGTATGTACATAATATCATTACATGATGTCTGTAATTAAAAAATAAAGATGGTATTACATTCCATTCCCCATCAAAAGGGTGAATATCATTGTTTATCAAAACCATAGGCTCAAAATGTTGATTCAGTTGAAAAGGTGGTTGGCCACTGAGAAGCCACCTTGATCATTCCCCCCCCCCCGCGTTAAAAAGAAATGGTCCCCATTGCATCAGATGGGGAAGCTTATGTTGAATCTAAAACTTGGTGAGTCACTTACCTTGTTGAAGTAGATGTCTTGCTTATACTTTTCTTGTTGAAGGATGTCATGAACCTATTGGAGGCGTTGAATCCATTCAACAGATCTGGTTGCATGATATTCCTTGTTCAAAGTTTGGGAGGAATCTGTCGATGAAGATGCAACAATAAGAGTTATATTAATGGGGGCTAATGGTTGGAACCCTAAGCACACCTGAAATGGGTCGTGGCCAATAGAGCTATGTTGAACATGTAGAAGAATCTCATTCTCTTCGTGCTCCTATACAATCTCATTGATATGCTTCTGCTGGATAGAAACATCTTGGGACAAGTTTGTAGTGGTTCACCATCTGAATGGATCATGAAGAGGGAAATTTTTTCGGTCTGAGAGATTATTTTGTGGAATAGTTTTTTTGATATCAATGAAGTGGAAGTAGTTGGAGCTACCTTTGGTACCTTGTAGGGCTAAACTCTTAGAGTTAAAATGACACTGGGGGGCTGAGACTTATAGATAGCGTGATGTTTCCACATATATGGTTTTCCTAAGAGAACATCACATAATTCAAGTGGGGAAACATCACACACTACCTCATCCTTGAAGGGCTTGATGCCATAGGACAAGAGACATTGTTGGCTAACATGAATGTCTCATCCCCGACTTAACCATATGATGGTGTATGGTTGGGGGTGTGGCATCATTGGAAACTTAAATATATTAATAACCTCGGCGAAGATCAAGTTATTCTGACTCCTGCTATCAACAATGAAATGAAATGGGGTCCACTTTACCCACATCTGTGAGTGGAAGAGGCGCTCCTCTGGTTCTTCTGGTTGTATTTTTGTGGCTGCAATGGTAGACGTGGGTTCTACATCAATGATTTGTTTCCCTTTATTGTGCTCTGAATCAAAGTCTGAGTCAGGTTCTGATTCTTTTTCATTGATTTCAACCACCAATGATTGTTTCAAGCAACATTCATCGGTGTTGTTCTAGGGGTTGTTGTGGAACTCACACCACTTTTCGATGTCTTTCTTAGACTTCCCGTTACCCTTCTTTTGTTGCATATTGGGATGGATCTCTTGAGGTTGGCCTTCCTTTCTTTGTCCTTCATTCTATGAGTTAGGGTTTCCTTTTCCATGATTCCATTGTGGTGTATTTTCAGACTCGAGCCCCAACTATGGACTTTCTTTCCACAAAAAAACATGGCTCCACATACCAACAACTGTGTATGGTATGGTCTCTCTTCTCCCAACAATGACACAAAATAAATTTCTTGTTTGATGTGGACATCCTAGTGTTCTTTTTCTTCTTCCTTTCACTGATTGATTTGTTGTTGTCTTTGAGTGCAGGTGTGGGTTGAGTCTGTAAACTCTCCTCATCATTTCTCTCCTTCAATCTACCACAAGGCTGAGGTGGTAGTGGGCTAACACTTTTCCTCACTATTGTTTCTCCTTCTCCCGATGAGTAAGATAGCTTTGACATGTATGTTGCATTGAAGAAAATGGTTTTCTTCATGGTGATGGATTTTTCACTTCTACCATCAAATCCTAAGCCTTCATGCTTGGCCCAGGGTGTGACTATGATGGGGTTCAATATTCCTTGTCTCCTCTTTCCTATCCCTTGTGTTGAGGGGTCCAAGATCCCTCAACTCAATAGTAGGAACCAAACCCACCTAAGAGGCCCAATTAGACTCGTAAGCATTTAATGAGTGGTAAGGTTCTCTAGATTCGTGTTCTGGATGGGTTTATCAATGGGCTTTAATAGTGATTAACAGGTGTGTCTTTTATGTTAAGCCTTTTCCTCAAGTTAGACAGTTCTCTTTTTGGTTCTCTTCTAATATTATAACAAAAGAAAGATAAAACTCTAAAATAGATGACAAAGAGAATCTAATTATGTGTTTGGCGGGAAGGATGGACTTAGGATAACCTTAATACCCTAGCATGAAGATGAAGACTATCTAAACAACTTCAAGCTAGCAATTAATACCATTTAATTAGTATATATTCAAAATTGTTTGAGATAATAATTGCAGAAAAGAGACATACATGTGAAAAGAAGCTAGTGCAAGAAAAGTAATTTCCAATACCCTAT
Organism: Picea sitchensis; assembly: GCA_010110895.2. Classification (NCBI taxonomy): domain Eukaryota; kingdom Viridiplantae; phylum Streptophyta; class Pinopsida; order Pinales; family Pinaceae; genus Picea; species Picea sitchensis. The sequence goes on from SNQJ01S0009798.1 coordinate 41,184, forward strand.
TATCAATTACACATTAACACAATCAATTTCTAGTCTCTAATTAGAATAAAATAATTGTTACAACATTATAATATAAATTTAAACAAAGGTACAAAAAAAATTACTAAAAAAAGAAGCAAATATGGAATTCAAAAACAAAGATAATCCTCCTTGGTCTAAACACATTCACGCCTCAGATGATAGAAGTGTCTTTGGTTCTAAACAAAACTTCTTAATTAAAATAAACTTATATAGAAATAGTTCTATTACAAAATTTTAGAAAAGTCTTTCTCTCCAAAACCATCGACCTTTAAACACGAGGTCGATCTCCCTATTTCTAAAGAATCACTAAGCTAAAAATAACTACTAAAAGTCGTGTTAAGTGAAACAAAAATGACACGTGGAAGATTTTATCTCTTTGTTCTCCTAAGATCATCTGATCCTTTCACTGCAATGGATTATTTCTATCATACTCCAAGCACTTGAAGAAGAGGTCTTCACAAGTGTTTGCATATGGGAACCTATGTTGATCCATAGGGGCAGAGAGGACTTCCTTTATCTCTACTTCCCATTCCTTATACTTGATCAATTTGACACTTAAGCACTGTAAGACTGCCAGAGCTTTGATCGGGGTTCCATAAACTTCTTCGCTAGAAACAAGATCATTCTTGAAGTATACGAAATATCCATTTCCCATGCCAAGTCTTTCTCTTCATGTTGTTTAAAAATATCTTGTAAGCCAAATAAATCCTCCAATGGAACAAACTTTGGCAAATTAATGTCCCTTATTTCCACATTGATTTTCTCCCAACGTTTCTCGCATTTTGCCCACCTTTCTTTTATTATTCATTGAGGATCTTGGACCATGGACACCTAGTGTTAGACTTCTTTTCATATTTGAGAAATACTACTGTCCGTCAACTCTTGGATACCATGCTCCTATGAATCACGACCCTTCTGCACTTCACTCATGTAGTCGATTTGTTCTAAGTCTAAATGCACCTTTTCAAACTACCGTTGCATATCTTTGCAGGTTTCCATCCACATTAAATTATCTTCTTGAAGATCAGCTACTCGAGCAATGAAGATGTGTCTTTCTCTTTTGAATTTCCCATATATTTATTAGAACTCACTCTTTAAGATTACCACCACCTGTGTCGAGTTTTGGTAGTACTCATCCTGATGATGAATATGGTCCAATTATTTTCCCATGGAGGTTGCCTCCTCTTCATCCTTATTTTCTCTGTTAAGTGTGGCATATATTATGGCCATTCCAGCTTCGATGAGTTTGGTCATATTAGCATGCTCTGTGTCAAATAGTGTTTCTTCCGTGGTTATGAACAAAGTGATATCCAAGGTGATTTTTCTTTTATTGATTATACTTTTCACCAAGAATTTTCTCTTCCTAGCATAAGCAATGGGTTGCATGTCGACAATTTCCTCTATAGGCTATAGAATCTACTGATCTCCCCAGGACAAAGTATTGCCCAGGATTCTTGGTGTGTAGAGATGCTCCATGGTATCTTCTCATGTAGGTTCTTGTTTTGTTTCATGGTTGGGCCCACTCGGCTCCTTGGCAGGGGAGTTTCTTGGATGCTTTTTTGACTGGTCCTCTTTCCTGTCTTCAATGATCAATGACGTTTTCACTTCAGATGAGGGAGTAGGAGGAAGCTCAGTACCAATTGAAAGTTCGAATGATAGGGTGCAATTTATGGTAGTTTCATTGTTCCTCCTTATTCACCCATGTCCATGTCATCTTCGGATCTGACACCATGTGGCTAAGTATCTTCTATCGATTTTGTTTCTAGTGAACTGAGAAATTCAACATCAATAGTGATTTTGGCTTCCAGGTAGCCATCCTGAGGTTCCAGTACAATTTCATCGGGAGCCAGTGCAAATAATTCACCCAGGATTTCCTCTTGGGTGATTACAAATAGAGTTATGTGTGAAGCCTCTGATCCTGATCATCATCATATATAGTGATTAGGTCCAAAAGAATGACTCACACCCCTATTTTGCTTGATACTCCTATTGGCCTTTGTTGAACTGCAATTATTATTAAGGGTCTCACATGGACAGTTTTTTCTCGATCGATAGGTTATGTTGGTGGGGCGATACTTGAGCCATTTGGCTATACCTCATGGTCGTTGGTGTTTATTGGGGTAATCCTCAGAGGTTCTATCAGAGGATTAAGTGGGGTGTCTTCCTCTAACCTTTTCATATCCCTTTTGGCTTCTTTGAACAACAAAGTACCCATCCTTTGCGCTTTTGTTTCTTTCGCTACTCTTCTTTCTTCTCTAACCCTGATGAATTATTGAGAAGAGTGTTCTATGGTTTCAACTTGCTCATCCAGGGACATCACTTCGAACTTAGTCATATTCAGGTTGGCCCTTCTTTGCAATACTTCCTCCCAGTCCTTGGCGCCTTCATTGAAGATTTCATCTTCAAAATTATCATGAGCATACGAACAATAGGAGGATACCTGCGCCACATGTTGGGGAACTAATCCATTGGGATCGTTCTTACGAAATAAACCTATATGAAACCGATACTCGAGATGATTCAACCCCTCCTGTTTTTCCTGTGCAATGTCTTTGACTATGTAAAATCCTATGTGGGAACCATAGGGAATGAAATATCTTTTCTTGACTTTGATTAGGGAGGCATTGTAGCCTTGCAAGATGGTATCGTAGCAGATCTCCACCAAAATGAGGTGATCCGGGACATGAAAAGGGAGAATGTGGGGTGCGCCGGTAGCTTGAACACTCTAATATAAGTGCTAGTTTCTTCGAAGTACCAGTGGCCAAATTTTTCTATCATTTTCCTTACTGCCACCAAAATTCGAGGGTACTCTTTTATAAAGATGATGAGGTATACCCTAAATAGGAACTCATTGCATATTAAATAATATGATCTCTTGTATCTATTTTCCCATAATATGTTGAAATAGACATGTACAGGGAATTCGACAATATTCCAACTCAGATTCATACTTGAAAAAACGTTCCTTGCACAAAGTACAACCAACAAGTAGGATGCCATGTAGAAGGTCGAAACCTCTCCTTCCTTCAGCGACTGGGCCTATGAAAGATTTATCCTGAGCTTCTTGGAGATAATGGCTACACAATTGAAGGTTCTCCCTAAAATCACCACGGTGTATGCCAAGGGCATCCATACCTCTGAAAATTTGGAGCAATCCTTTTCTCCATATAATCAATAGATTAATGCCATTAGATACATGTATGGATCTTAGAGATTTACTTTGTTGTACCATCTAGTGCTCTTATATGTGAATTTCTTGTATTCTTTCCACCACGAGGACAACAATCGTCTAGTATCATGAATCTCGTAGAACTTGACCACGAAGTCTGTGTTTAGCCTTTCCTCCGGGTCTCTAAGTTTGTGGTACTTCTGCACCTCCACTGGAAGGAAAACACCAACACACTGACCTTTCTCATTATCGATGGTTCACTTCATCATGTCAACATGATCAATTATCTATCCCAAGGTCTCGATGTAGGGAAGAAATGGAGTTCGGCTAGCCATCCTATGAATATTTGACCTCCGAATGTTTGGAAACACCTCATCATCCAATATTCAGACATTCGGATTTCTATGAGGTGTGAAATCAGGGTAGTACTCCTGGCTAATTTTTTTGTGCAAGTCGCCCCAATGCAGGAGCACCACTTTAGACCCTATGGTTGCCTCTGTGTCACTGAACACCAGAGGATGGGTAAATTGCTTCTTGGTGGACGTGTGGATAAACGATTCCGTCTTTGAGGCGAAATCGAGCTCCCTTGCATCGCTCGATGTAGATCCTTCCCCAGCCTCTGGTTCCTTTAGTTGGGTGTCCTTGGTGAGTGCCTAGTTTTCATATTTCTTGGACGTATTTTATGCAAATAGACAAAGTGAGATACCAAGATCTACAAGTATTATAGACACAATTGGAAATGTATAAATGATAAATACAATGCATACCTATTCCTTGCACAAGATTAACTTGGTTTAGAGTTAAATATCAGATGTATACTCTTCGACACATTCTCTTGCTCCTTCGACTACTTCGGGGAATAAAATATTTGTGCACAGAATGATGTGTTTGAATATGTCTTTGTAATTTAAACGGGGAGAATACTTACCTTGTCGCATCAATTCTTAAATTCAAGGGTGTAAATGTGCCCTACACAATCCATCACTAAATCTGAACCATGATTGGGATTAAATGAAATGTAGACTAGCATCGTAGGAGAGGGTTACTTCATAGTTCATCGACTGATTGAAAATTATACTGTTTGGTCGATGTGCGGGATAGTAACATGGGTTGTGTGAAACATTAATTGGCCTCTTAAATACAAAAATCAGATCTTATCCCTGTAGAAAGTATCCCATCAACCTATCGAGCCTTCACGTATTTTAAAAACTGGTATGATCGATGTCGGGGGAAAAAAGGCACAGTTTTGAAATGGAACCAAAGCATAGAATGACCACGATCACCAATGTAGAATGTGGAAGGTTCGATGAAAACCCCCATCGTATGATGTCTTATCAAATTGCTGATATAAAATGAGTAGATCAACGTTGACACTTTTCTTAAACATTTTTTGTTGATACCTTTAGCCGAAAGCTCCAATCCCAACCCAAAACTCCATACAGTGTTGATGTGGAAATGCTGACTTGGAGATACATACATGACGCAGGGAACATCAAGAGATGATGTATGGAAAACATGTCATGTCGTACAAACTGCTTACATAGAAAAGACATGTGGCGGTTGATTTCAACCTTTTCGTGGGAAACATTTCTTCGGAATCAATGATTTCCTTTAGACATAAGTCTAGTTTCCGCACAATATTATACCGACGCATACGTCGTAACAATGATCGGCGATCGACGAAGTGTTAAAGTGAAACTTTCCGCAGTTTTGTCTCTTGAATTCTGTCGATGTCGAAGATGTGTCAACGATTGTCAATCGGTGATGACGTTCTTTTTCATTTGTGATTTACCTCTTGAATATTGTCGATGTCAAAGTATATCGACGATGTTAAAAGACTATCTTATAGGCCAAATTTCACTGATCGATGATTTTTAAAAAGTTTTAAACCGTGCACTTTTTGGGCCTATCGTGCATTGTTACTTAGAAAAATTCAATCCGTCAAAACCAAAACAGAGTGGTCGATGATAAGGTTTAATGACATAAAAGAAAAAATCCATTCATCCATGATACAGTCTCTGACTTAGAAAAATGAAAAGTGGTACCCAAAAATAAAAATATTTTCCAAATTCTTTTAGGGTGCGTTGAGTGCTCAACAAATGGCGATTCTCTAGGCGAAAATAGAATCTATGCTCCTTCCTTTGGGCTTAGCTGGTGCAAAATTCTGATTGAGAAACCATCTATATTTTATTTCAACACAACCTTTCCTATCAATGCGTACACAACTTCCCAGGTTCGTGAATCCAAATCCACCTACGGATTTCATCCCTTTTTCCACCTTCGTTCCTCTTTATCGTGACCCACACCCTTCTTTGACAAGAGCTGGGCAAGGCATCCACTAGCTTGAGGCCATTTTTTAGTTATTATTATTTACTTGCTATGGTGTCGCTCCCCTTCCAGCGAGTGTCCATAGCCCCGATGGAGTCACCTCAACATCATAGACCTTGCTCCACTTCCAACTATCATGCATAGCCCAAGAGTATTTATCTACATACCCTCTAGGAATTTGCACTCTCTTTAATATATATCATTTTCTTTAGGAAAAAAATTCCAAGAGTGATCCAGAGATGAGGATATCTGTTATTGGAAAATATAACTGTTAAGGTGGAGCTTTCCATGGCTTTGTCTAGAGGTACATGTGATCCTTTCCAACTATCCATATTTCCCTTTCAACTTTACCAGACCACCAGGCATATCTTTCATTTCCTACCGAGGTAGTGTGCCTGCAAAAACAAAATGTGGATCCTTTGAAAATTCGTGTCTGCTCAATATCTATCATTTACCATGTACGTATAGGTCAGGAACAGAGTTTGTTTTACTATATTTATTAAAATCAACCATTGATTTACAAAACACAACTTAATTAAAGAAAATAACAAGCAAGAGAAAGAAAAGAAAAGGTTTGCAGTCTATCTTCCCTAAACCCACACACTCATCTTGATAAAAATGTATGCTAAAAAGAAAAAGAAACTCAAACAAAACATCCCAAACATTTTATTTTTTATTTAGGAGAAGTATTCTTTTAGGTCTTGGTCGTTCACCGTGAGATTGTTGGATTCACCCCTCAGATTTTGCAATCGGTATGTTCCTGCTCCGACCTTCTCGACCACCTAAAAAGGTCTGAGCCATAGATTTTGGAATTTTGAGTGTTTTCCTTTAGAATCGTTTTATTTATCCCACTTCAAGACTAGGTCCCCTACCTTGAAATTTTTTTCTCTGGCCTTATGTTTATCGAACCATATTTTAAGTACTTGTTGATGAGCAGTGAACTTAACTTTAGCCTTTTCCCTTTCTTCATCCAACATGAGAAGGGTATCAATCCTTTGTTGTATAGCAGATGAGGGTTGACCTCTTGATGCCTGGGCAAGATGTAAAGATGGAAGGTACAATATGTTTGGGAGAATGGCTTCTTGCCCATATACTAGAAAGTAGAGAGAGTTTCCTATGGCTTCTTTAGGTGTGACTCTATCGACCCACAGGGCATTATGAAGTAAATTATTCCAATTTCTCTGATTTTCAAAAACTGTCTTTTTAAAAATTCGCACCATATTTTTATTAGTTGACTCTGCTACTCCATTCCCTTGCGGATAATAGTTTGCAGAATATATTATTATGATCCCTTTATCGAGGGTGAATTCTATCAAGCGTGTGGAAGAAAAATAGAAAACATTGTCAAAACGAGGATGAAAGGCATCCCAAACCTTGTTATTAACTATTGTTCTAAAAATTGGATCACTACCTTTTCATTAATATGCATGAGAGGGATAGCCTCTGTCCACCTTGTGAAATAATCTGTTGCGGTGAAGATATACTTATGTTGTTTCGAATAATTGGGAGAAATTTCTTCGATGACATCTATTCCCCATTTCTCAAAAAATATGGATATGGTCATCGGCTAGAGTGGAATGGCTGGTCTCTTTTTCCTACCAACGCTCACTTGACAAGATTTACATTTCCTGGCATATGCATGAGCACCCATGAACAAAGTGGGCCAATAATAAGCAACCCTTAATATTTTGTGAGTTGTGGTTTCACCTGCAAAATGTCCACCTTCCGGGCCGTCATGGAGTTCTTTGAGTAACTTTTACGCGTTATTATGGTCAATACTTCTAAGGATTACTCCATCATAGTTTATGCAGAAAATAACAGAATTTATGAGGCGATATTGAGAAGATTTTAACCTGAGGGATCTTCTTTCTCTAGAGTTTAGGTTTTCTGGACAAGTGCCATGATGTAGGAGATAAAAAAAAGTTTCCATACTAGGATTATTTCTCAGGAAGGCTTCTCCGCACCATAATGATAGTTTAGTTTCCCAACCGGGGTCTTCTGTGTTAATGAGATCTTGGGCCTCAACATCTAGTTTACACAATCCTTGTCCTTTGACTATTTTGGAAAGTTTTATATCTAGATCAAATTCTTGAACAACTTCCATCCAATTTCCCCTCCTTTCTCCCATATCCTATTGAGTGAACAAATATCAAACCGTTGGATGTGGTACTATGACCTTAGTGTGATTCTTCAGGATATAGGATCTGAAATGTTTGATTGCTTTATATACTGTGTAAGCCTGTTTGTCTATAACAGGGAAGTTTAGTTCAAATGCTTGGAGGTTGGTGCTCATAAAGGATATCGGTGCTTCATTGTTCTCATCATCCTTTTGGGTAAGTACTGCAACAAAGGATTTGTCAGACACAAAGGTATAAAGAAAAAAATCCTTTCTAAAGTTAGGGCTTCGCAAAAATGGTGCTTGTGATATTGCAGTCTTGATGTTATTAAAATCTCCTCTCCTTTCTTCATCCCATTTAAACTCCGCATCCTTGCGAATCATTTTTTGTAAAGGTTTAACAGTTTCAACGAAGTCAGGAGTAAATTTTTTCATGAATTTGATTTTCCCGAAAAAAGATTACATGTCCTTTTATTGTGGTGTAAGGGGAGTTGAGATATCGCTTTTATCTGCTCGGGGTCGATGCTGATTCCTTCCTGAGATTTGATATGACCTAATAATTTTCCTTCCTCTACACCAAAGATGGTCTTCTTAGGGTTCAAAGATATTCCATACTTCCTACACCTTTCAAAGATCTGAGTCAAATGNTTTATCTGCTCGGGGTCGATGCTGATTCCTTCCTGAGATTTGATATGACCTAATAATTTTCCTTCCTCTACACCAAAGATGGTCTTCTTAGGGTTCAAAGATATTCCATACTTCCTACACCTTTCAAAGATCTGAGTCAAATGTTGAATTTGGTCTTCCTTATTTTTTGAGTATACTGTAACATCATCTAAATAGACTACCACACATTTGTTAATCAATACTCGAAAATCTACATCCATTTCCCTATGAAAAGTTACCCCTGCATTGATCAACCCAAAAGGCATGTGTTTATAAGAAAAGGTCCCCCACTTGGTTCAGAAGGTAGTTTTTAATCGATCATCTTCTGAAACTAGGTCCTGGTTATATCTTGAAAAACCATCTAGGAGAGAAAACATTTTAGAGCCAGGTACTTTCTATAAGAGTTGTTCCATGGGTGGTACTGGGTAGTTATCTTTTTCTGATGTTCTATTAAGGTTTCTAAAATTCACACACAAACAGATTTCCCTAGACTTCTTTCTAAGAGGCACCAGGTTAGCTACCCATGCAAAATGTCTTACCTGAAAGATAATATTAGCATATAATAACTTCTTCAACTCTTGATACATTAGGGGTTTCAGATATGGGTGGTACTTCCTAAGCTTCTATTGGAAGGGTTTTATTTCAGATTTTAGTGGGATCGTATGCTAGATAATGCGAGTATCATATCTTTTCAATTCTTGGTAGGAATAAGAAAAGACATATTGATATTGTTTAAATAGTTTAAGATAAGCCTTCATGTATTCTTTGGATACTACCTTACCTAGGTTGACATTCTTGGGATTCTCAGGGGTGCCTAGGTTTATAGTTTTGTATATAGGGCATGAGTTCCCTATTTTCTCATTCTTCGACCCTCTAAATATTTCCCTTAGGTCGAAAAGGTTCTCCATATTGGTCACTCTTTTTAGTATTGTGTGAAATTTTGGTTTTTCATCGGAGTGATATGTGTCCTTATTCTGATCGTGGATATTTGATTTTGTGACTAGTTCTTGGAATATTTCATCATCAATGGCCAAATATTTGAAATTCTCCTCGTTAGTCAGGAAATCTACAATCTTTCCATCCCATTAAAATACTTTCAAGTTAAAAATATTGTTAGGCACCGACGATTTGTAGAGAAGTTCTACTGCAAACCTTGAGGCTTCATAGTCTTCTAAAGGAGATACTCTTAAGGTTGCAGTGGCTAAAGAATCAACAAGAGTATTTTTTGTCCTAGAAACAATGGTAGTGTTGAAGGCCTCAAAATTGTCTATTATCCTATGTACCTCTTGCTGGTAGTTCCTTAAGTGAGGTGAATTGAAATGAATGGTATTATTTACTTGTCTAGTGATAATTTCCGAGTCTCCAAAAACTTTCAATTCTTTGATGTTTCAGTCCTTGGACTAGAGCTTCATATTCAACAATGTTGTTAGTGAATTCAAATTCTAATTTGCAGGATAAGAAGTTTCATTTCCCTTTTGGGTCAATGAGGATACATCCTGCTCCTGACTCCTCTGGCAATTTAGAATCATCAAAGTACAACATCCAAATTTGTGGGGGGAAATTACTAACTTCTTCATGCCTAGCTATTTTCTCACTTTCATCTTCCTTGTCTGCTACTCTCGATGGAGAACCCCGACGAAAGATTATTTCTTATGCGGCTTCCAGTAGCTTTACTTGAAAGGTCATTTCATATTTTTGAGTGAGAGGTATGTCATACAAGAGAGGGGTGAAATTGTTGAAATCAAAATCGTAGTAGTAGTTTTCTAACACAAGGAAATATGTCGATGAGGGTTCGTTTGGAGTCTCTAAGTTAGTGGTAGTATGTTTGAGATATATTTATATGTCAATCCTAATAATGTTTGTATGTCCCTTTAATCAAAACTAGAGGTGAGCCTAGTCAGTACTAAAGTATCCATTTAATTTCTCGGACCAATCTCGGCTAAGTAACAGTTCATAGGCTTCTGGGATGTCTACTACGATTATGTCAATTACTTGAACAAATTTTGGGTGTGTGGCCATACTTATAATGAGATAGTTAAGTTCCCCAATAACCTTCACCTGAGTCCTATCTAATTGTATAATGTGTTTATCACTTTTGAGCGGGGTTGCATTCAATTTCTTGCAAATTGACAATGTCATGACATTGGAAGATGCCCCTGAATCGACTAGGAAATTATGTGGGTTTCTATTAAAAACTTCAAATGTTAAAAGGAAAGGAGGGACAAAAGGATTTCCTCTCTTGTATAAAGAGAAATCATTCACACTTGGTTTATTTGTTAAATCTGTGGGGGATGGGACCTCACCTAGGCCAGTTCTTGTTATAGGGGATTCTATTGATTTTAAAGTCTACAACAAAAAATCCTTCTATTGAGAGATCCTACACATGTCCATGAAATACACATTAGCCTTCATCTTATTCAAGTCTTCTACCACATTATAGTATATCTTAGGAGCTTCCTGTGTGCGTATGCTTGTAGATTTTTTTTGAGAAGAAAATAAGGGTTTTGGGCAATCGATCACTTGATTCCCTTGAGATAACTGAGTAGTGGTGGGATTACTTTGGACAAGATGAATTCTGCCTCATGTCTGCATAGATATAACTTCAACATGAGGTTCCTGCACTTCAACGACGTCATTGAAATACATCAGGTGTTTGGAATCCCATAACAACATGGCTGTCTCTTCCGGTGGCTCTTGACTTTCCTCATTGATGGCGTTTATTTCGGAGCCACTGGGTTGTTTGGTTAGGGAGAATTCATCTAGGAATCAATTATCCATTAAATTCATAGCATGCAACCATTGGGGACAGTCCCTTTCTAAAAGATTATCTTGGTGGTACGTGAAGAAAGAGTCAGATGCTATAGTCCCTAAGTCGATGTTTAGGTTAGCTAGAGGAGGTTCTATAACTTTGAAAGGTGGTTTTATTTTAAAAAAGGGTTTATAAGGTATTTGAATTTTTTCCCTCCCTAACACTCCTTTTCATATCTACGATCTCGTTGGAGAGTTTTTTGATCATCCGTTGCATATTTTCTAGATCTCTTCCTTCTTTATCAGGACCTGGTTCTGTAGGTTTTCCTTGGGGTCTGATTAACAAAAGTCCTCTCTTAGGTATAGGTTGGTTTTCCTTATTAATTAATGATATCTGACCTTCTTTGCACCCTGTCATTTGAAATTCAATGGTTTTGACTTCTTCGAAATTTCCGGCTAGGGTATGTTTGGCAACCCTTTTTACGAACATGGAAATAGAAGTTGGGAGAGCATTAACACGAACTTCAATTTGAAATTCCTAGGTAGGTTTAAATTTAGGTTGAAATTTGTTCAAGATAGTGGTAAATATTTGGTTGAAATATTTAACCTTTTCTTTTGGACTCATAGTGGCGGCGAAAAGTTCAGGCATTAAAGCTCCTGCGGTAGTTTCTTCTGCAAATTTGTCTAAAAAATCATTTTGAAACTTTGTCTAGCTAGTTATGGAACCAATTGTCAGGTTAAAATACCAAGTCAGGGCTGAATTATCAAAGGTATAAGGGAAAATCCTATAGAACACATCTTTGTGTCGCACATTGATCAATCTTATAGCCAATATGAGCTTCTTGATATGGTCCTCAGGCAATCCAGAGGTCTCAGGGTCAAATTTAGGAAGTAATTTTTCTGGATGTCGGGGTAGGTTATGCACTTGTCTTGGGATTTCTAGAGAATCTCTGTCAAACCATGGTTGATTATATTGAGGTTGATTTCCCCTTTCTTCATTTTTATTTTTATTACCCTCCATGTCTTCCGATTTAGAAGATGAGCGATCTGAGTTAGACCCTTCCTCATCAAATTCAATTTCATGAGGTTCAGAGTAGTTACCAGCTGGTGTTTTGGGCATGGAAGATTTTAGGGGCTAAATTTCACTCATGGGCTAATTTTCCATGGTTTTTCCAAAAATGAGATTCTCTATTTTAAAAATGATTCGCCCAAATTCTATAGGATAAAATTATTTTACCTTAAAAATTGCCAAAATTTTATAAAAACTATATAAAATCCTTAGAAATTTGAATATTTTTACAAAAATATTGCCAAACATTTATTGTTGGCATATGAAGGATTAGTAATATTCGCTAAGGTTTCTACATTTTAAAATAAATTTCCATCCTTAAAATCATCCCTGGTTTTGGGTATCAGATTAAGGGGTTGTTCGATCTCAGTAAGGGAAAAATCTATCAGGTCTTATACCGTGTGACAAAAAACCTGGTCAGGGGTGTCAACAAATGGTCTACTTACTTGTTTTCTATGAGGAAGTAAAGGAGCTAAAGATAACGCTCCAATTTTCTGGGCGTAAGATCTTGTGATTCTTTTGAACTTATTCAACTCCTCGTGGGGAAGAGAGTAAGGTATCTCAGGGTACACGTGTTCTTCTTCCTCGTTTTGAGGTGAGTTACTCGTCTTGGAATTACTCTCTGTATGCGGGTTGTCTTGAGAATGAATAGCCATGCATGTGGGATGTCTTGAATCTGTAGGATATGCAGAATATATCATCAGAAATATTATTATCCATTCATTCATCAGGCCCTCCTTCTAGTGCCAATTCTATTGAGCAGTCCAAGATCCCTTTAACTCAACAACAGGAACAAAACTCTCCTAAGAGGCCAAATTAGACTCATAAGCGTTTGATGAGTGGTAAGGTTCTCCAGATTCATGATCTGGCTAGATTTATCGATGGGATTTAATAGTGATTGACATGTGTGTCTTTTATGTTAAGCCTTTTCCTCAAGTTAGGCAATTCTCTTTTTGGTTCTTTTCAAATATTATAACCAAAGAAAGATAAAACTCTAAACTAGATGACATAGAGAATCTAACTATGCGTTTGGGGGGAAGGTTGGGCTTACGATAACCTTTATACCCTAGCATGCAGACGAAGAATATCTAAATAATTTTGAGCTATCAATTAATACCATTTAATTAGAAGATATTCAACATTGTCTTAGATAACAATTGCAGAAAAGAGACATACATGTGACAAAAAGCTAGTGTAAGAAAAGTAATTTCCAATACCCTATTATCAATCACAGGTTAACATAATCGATTTCTAGTCACCAATTAGAATAAAAGTATGGTTACAACATTATAAGATAACTTTAAACAAAGGTACAACAAATCTTACTCAACAAAGAAACAAATATCGAATCCGAAGGCAAAATAATCCTCCTCGGTCTAAACATATTCATGCCTCAGATGATATAAGTGTCTTTGGTTCTAAACAAAACTTCTTAATTAAAATAAACTTGCACATAAATAGTTCTATTACAATTTTTTAGAGAATGATTTCTCTCCAAAACCATTGACCTTTAAACACGAGGTCGATCTCCCTATTTATAAATAATCACTATGCTAAAAATAACTACTAAAAGTCGTGTTAAGTGAAACAAAAATGACACATGGCAGATTTGATCTCTTTGTTATCCTAAGATCATTTGATCATTTCACTACAATGGATTTTTTATATCATACTCCGACCAGTTGAAGAAGAGGTCTTCACATGTGTTTGTATATGGGAACCTATGTTGATCCATCAGGGTAGAGAGGACTTCCTTTATCTCTATTGCCCACTCCTTGTACTTGATCAATTTGACACTTAAGCGTTGTAAGACTTCTAGAGATTTAATCAGGGGTTCCACGAACTTCTTCTCTAGAAACGGGATCATTTTTGAAGTCTACAAAATATCCATTTCCCATGCCAGATCTTTCTCTTCATGTTGTTTAACAATATCTTGTAAGCCGACGAAATCCTTCGGTGAACCAAACTCTGGAAAATTAATGTCCCTTATTTCCAGGTTGATTTTCTTCCAAATTTTCTCGTATTCTTCCCACCTTTCTTGTATTATTCGCTGAGGCTCTTGGACCATGGAAACCTAGTGTTCGACTTCTTTTCCTATTCAAGTGATGCTACTATCCATCAACACTCAGATACCATGCTCCTCTGAATCACGACCCTTCTGCACTTCACTGATGTAGTCAATTCGTTCCAAGGCCCGATGTGCCTTTTTGATCCACTGTTGCATATATTTGAAGGTCTCCATCCCCATTAAAGTATCTTCTTGAATATTGGCTACTCGAGCAGTGAAGAGGTCTCTTTCTCTTCCGAATTTCCCATATATTTCTCGAAACTTTCTCTTTAAGAGTACCACCACCTGTGTCGAGTTCTGGTAGTACTCAACATGATGACAAAGATGGTCCAATTATTTTCTCATGGTGGATGCCTCCTCTTCAGCCTTCTTTTCTCTGTCAAGTGTGGCATCCATTCTAACCATTCCATCTCCATTGAGTTCAGTCATCTTCGTATGCTCTGTGTAAAATAGTGTTTCTTCCATGGTTATGAACAAAGTGATATCCAAGGTGAGTTTTCTTTTCTTTACCATCCTTTTCATCAAGGATTTTCTCTTCATGTCATAAGAAATGGCCTGCATGTCAATGATTTCATCTGTAGGCTCCAAAATCTGCTGATCTCCTGAGGACAAAGTATTTCCCAGGCTTCCTGGTGTGTAGAGATGCTCCATGGTATATTATCATGCATGTTGTTGTTCTTTTTCATGGCTGTGCCCGATCAGATCCTTGGCAGGGGAGTTTATTGGATTCTCTATCGGTTGGTCCTCTTTCCTGGCTTCAATGATCAACTGGATTTTCACTCCATACGAGGGAGTAGGAGGAAGCTCAGTACCGATTGAAAGTTCGACTGGTAGGGTGCCAATTTATGGTAGCTTCATTGTTCCTCCTTGTTCACCCATTTCCATGACATCTTTCGAGCTGGCACCATGCGAATGAGTCTCTCCTTTCGGTCGTGTTTCCAGTGAACTTATCAATTCAACATTGACGCAGAACCCCTGCCCTCGGGCCGAGATCCGCTCAGGATATTCACTACAACCACACCGAGGTTTAACCAACCCATTTGTTCAAGCCACAAAGGACTTTGGGTTTTGGGGTTTTGCGATCCCTGATGTCTAGATTCTCGACTCTTCCACTTGTCGAAACACAAAATGATGAAATGTCGAAATCTCTGACCGTGTCCTCCTCTGCTCCTGTATTGGGTTTCGTGACTTCAAGAATTCTAGAGCAAGGAACCCCGATCTCTTGTCTCCTAAAGTGTTGAATTTCTGAATTTCGACACGTTCATCAATCTTTGGCTCCTCAATGGGTTTTTCGCCTTTTCGGGGTTTCAGACTTCACGATTTCGTGAATCCTATCGTGAGGTTTCCTGACTCTCCAACACCTGAACCCTGAAACAGTCAACGAAATCTGACTTTGATTCTATAGATGAGAGCGAATCGCTCATGATCTGTTTACAATATGAAAGTACACTTCCTTTTAACCATTACATTAATGCTTCTAAAACATTTCCAAAACATGTAAAATGTATGTTGCACTTTCCACCTATCTTCTGCCTTCATGCTCACTTGGCTGGCTTCTTGCGATGCTCCTCCATCATACTCTCTCGCTTGAAAATTTTCATGAACTCCTGTTCATGAGCTCTTGCACAATCTGTCCATGCTTCTGAATTTCTGCTTCATCCTCCAAACTGGCATCTTCAATTGGATGTCCCTTCCATTTGACCAAGTATTCAAAATACTCTTTCCTCTTGGTCTTCCTACTGACCCTTTTATCAATTATACTTTCCATCTGTGGCTTTGCAGCTATAGGCATTTGTTTGGTCCACTGAACTCCTGTCTGTTCATTCTCTGCCCCTGCTTCTTCAGCTTTGTAAAGGTACAAATCTGAGATATTGAATATTGCTGAAATTCCGATCCCATCGGGTAATTTGATCTCATATGCATTTGCCCCAAATTTCTTTATGATCTTGCATGGTCCAATCTTCTTCATTTTAAATTTGTTATATGTTCCCCTTGGGAAAATTTATTTCCTTAGATGTGCAAGAATCAGATCACCAACTTCAAACTGAAGTTCTCGCCTGTGTTGATCTGCTCTGCACTTGTATTCTTGACTCAAATTCTGCAATCGTTCCTTAACTCGGCTATGAAGCTCCTTCATTGCTTCTACAAAGTCCTTTGCACTAGCACTTTTGAATTCAGTTTGTTCCATATCTTTTAATTCAAAAACTCCCCTTGGTTGCATTCCATATACAATTTAGAATGGACTTTGCCCTGTGCTTCTATTGATCAAATCATTATAAGCAAATTCCGCCTGTGGCATAATGTGATCCCACTGACTGTGGTGTCCAGTCACTAGGCTCCTTAGTAAATCTCCCAAGCTTCTGTTTAAAAATTCTGTCTACCCATCCGTCTGAGGATGATATGCTGAGCTAAAAGACAAACTCATCCCCAAATTCTTCCATAAAGTCCTCCAGAAATGTCCAACGAACTTGGTATCTCGATTTGAAACTATACTCCTTGGCAAGCTGTGAAGTCTGACAACTTCCTTGAAAAATAGGTTCACAATATGAGTTGCGTCGCTAGTTTTCTAGCATGGTATAAAATGTGCCATATTTGAAAATTTGTCTACCACCATAAAGATTAAATCAAATCCTCTTTGTGTTCTCGGCAGCCACAATATAAAATCCATGCTCATTGCATCCCACGACCTCTCTGGTATGGGTAATGGCTGGTATAACCCTGTGTTTTTCCTTTTTCCTTTTGTGTGCTGACAAATTCTACATCTTTCCACAAATATTTTGACATCTGTCCTCATCCCTGGCCAAAAATATGAGCCATTTAATTTCAAGAACGCTTTGTCATGACCGAAATGTCCAGCCAATCCTCCACTATGTTTTCTTTCAGCAGATTCTCCCTCATGGAGCATTTTGGAATACATAACTGATTGCCCCTGAATAATAATCCATATTGGATCATATATTCGGTCCATTGTCTTTTGTCCCTAAGAATTGGATTCTCAGACGCCTCATACGCTTCCCTAAAATATGGGTCATCCTTGTACATTTCTTTGAGGTTATCAAAACCCAAAGTTTTGACTCTAAATTCCTGCATCAACAAACATTTCCTGCTCAAAGAATCAACAACTTTGTTAGCAATTCTAGAAATATGTTTAATTACAAAAGTAAAATTCTACATGTATTCAACCCATTTTGCATGCGTTTGGTTCAACTTTTCCTGTTGAGTCACGAATTCCAAAGTGTGATTATCGTTGTACAAAACAAACTCTTTAGGGACCAAATAATGTTTCCA
Organism: Picea sitchensis; assembly: GCA_010110895.2. NCBI lineage: Eukaryota > Viridiplantae > Streptophyta > Pinopsida > Pinales > Pinaceae > Picea > Picea sitchensis. The sequence goes on from SNQJ01S0009798.1 coordinate 58,657, forward strand.
TTTCTTCAGTGCTTGTATGACTGCATAGAATTCCTTGTCATATGTTGAATATTTAATCTTTGCTTCATTCAGTTTTTCACTGAAGTATGCGACCGACCTGTCATCTTGGCTCAAGACCGCTCCAATTGCAAATCCACTAGCATCACACTTGACCTGAAATGTCTTACTGAAATCTGGCAGCACCAGAATTGGCTGTTCAGTAATCTTTTTCTTCAGCAAGTTGAAACTCTTCTCTGCTTCCTCTGTCCAGTGAAAAGATTTATGTCTTTTCTTCACCGTGTCCATCATCGGTGCGCTAATCCCACTAAAATTTCAGATGAATTTCCTATAGAAACTAGCTAATCCATGGAAGCTTCGAACCTCAAATACAATCTTCAGTGATGGCCAATTATTAATCGCCTATACCTTATCCGGATCCATTTTTAGCTCATTTGCAGAGATAACAAAACCCAAATAAATGAGTTCTATCCTCATAAATGTTGATTTCTTCATATTAATCAGTAACTTCTCTTGCTGTAATCTCCTCATCACTATAGCTAAATGATTTAAATGCTTTGCTTCTGTCTTGCTGAAAATTAATATATCGTCAAGATATACCATGACGAATTTTCCTATGAAATCCTTCAGGACTTCATTCATCAATCTCATGAAAGTATTGGGCGCATTTGTTAAGCCAGATGGCATAACAAGACATTCATACAACCCCTCATTCGTCTTGAATGTTGTCTTCCATTCATCACCTTCTCTCATACGAATTTGATGATATCCGCTTTTCAAATCAATCTTTGAAAAAAAAAATTCCCCACTCAAGCAATCCATCAAATCATCCATCCTTGGCAAAGGAAATCTATATCTGATGGTAATCTTGTTGATTTCCCTTGAGTCTGTACACATCCTCCAGCCTCCATCTTTCTTTGGGTTGAGCACTATTGGAACAATGCATGGACTCAAGCTCTCTCTAACCAACCCTTTGTCCATTAAATCCTGGACCTGTCTCTTGACTTCTTCATTCTCCTACGACATCAACTTGTACGCTGCTTTGTTTGGTAAACTAGCTGCAGGTATAATATCAATGTGATGACTTATACTTCTGATCGGTGGCAACGAACAAGGTAATTTGTCTACTACTATATCAACAAACTCTCCCAACAACTTCTGGATTTCCTCTGGTAAATCATCCACTCTTGTATTGGTTAAAACAATTCTAGGCTTCCTAACCACAACAAATTGTGTGTCTTCCTTCTTTTTAACCTCCTTAAGAAGTTCCTTCCAACTCATGAGAAGTACAGTGTTGTTCACCTTTGGTTTCACTTTTTTATCCTTAATCGACAACAACATGTGAGTTCTCCCATTCTTCTCTAGGGTGTATGTGTTCTTTCTCCCATCATGAATCACATTCCTATCATATTGCCATGGTCTACCCAACAATAGATGAAAAACATCCATGGGAATAACATCACATATTATTTCATCCTTATATGCTCCTATTTAAAATTCAACTAAACATTGTTTAGTGACATTTACCTGATGTCCTTTTTGTAGCCATGAAATTCTGTATGGGCTTGGATGTTCAATAGTCTCCAGCTCCATCTTTTCTACCATCTCTGTAGATACGAGATTGTCTGTGCTACCACTGTCCAATATAACCTTGCATACCCTGTCTTTGGTCTTGCAAGCAGTCCGAAAAATTTTGTTCCTTTGGGCTGGGTTCTCTACCTCCTTCTCTAGAGTTAAGATAACTTTTCTCATCATCAGTGATCTTCCGCCCTCAGCATCTTCTGCCTCAACATTTCGTCCTTGTGCTTTGGCAATGTGAGTTTCACTTCCTTCTTTCTTTTTATCTGGACATTCATAGGATTTATGTCCATTTTTTCCACAGGTAAAACATTTCACTTCACCACCCCTGCCTCTTCCTCTTCTTATGGTACGAGAAAAAGTATTTCTATCAGCATATTTTCCTCTATGTGAGCTTCCTCCTTTCTCAATATGGGCTTGAGGTTTCTTCCCCTCTTCTTTAGATTTTTGAGTTTTGTCTTGGGAAATTGTTTTGCCTCTGGCTTGACTTCTGCCTCGGCCTCTCTGACCTTGCTTTCGGCTCAGCTTCTCTTCAGCTTTCAAAGCCATCTGATAAGCGTCCTCTACATTCTGAAGGGTCATCATGCTCATCTCGTCTTCTATGTCATATCGCAGAACATTCATGTACCTGACAACCTTTTCATCATCACTTTCCCGATGACCTGCTCTGATGTTTATCTTGTAGAACTCTTCAGTGTATCCTTTCACTGACATCAACTTTTGTCTCAAATTCTGCATCCTTCAAAACAGAGTAATTTGATAATCCTTGGGTATGAATTTGGCTTTCATATTTGCAACCATTCTATCCCAACACTTGATTTTTTGCTTGCCTTTGCATCATCTATCAGCCTACAGTTCATCCCACCATAATGCTACATGCCCTTTAAGTATTGTGACAATGTGCTTGACCTTCTTATCTTCCTCGACATCCTCATAGTCAAAATATTTATCCAGAGCTCTAATCTAGTCTAGAAACTCTTCAACATCCAGGTTCCCCTCATACATGGGAATTTCCATTTTTTCCCTGACACCTATCCTTGCAACAACCCTGAATAGGCGTTCATATGCAACATCCTCGACTACTACTTCTTATCCTTCATTTCTAGCTTCATTTTCACTTTCAGCCTCGCTGATATCTCCATCGTTGACTGTGCGCCTCTGTGTTATCTCCATGGCATCAAGCCCAGCACATAGTCTGTGCATTTCTCTTTCCACTACTGGATCAGACATTGGCCTATCTCTTCTTATCGGTGGCATGGCTGAGAAATTTCTCTTTTCTTTGCTACAGAAAGCAAAGAAATTGTTCTATGCTCTGATACCATAATTGACACAGACCCCCTGCCTCGGGCTGAGATTCACTTAGGATCTTCACTACAACCACACCGAGGGTTAACCAACCCCTTTGTTCAAACCACAAAGGACTTCAGGTTTTGCGGTTTCATGATCCCTGATGTCAAGATTCTCGACTCTTCCACTTGCAGAAACCCGAAATGTCGAAACACCAAAATATTTGACCACGTCCTCCTCTGATCCTGTATTGGGTTTCATGACTTCAGGAATTCCAGAGTAAGGAACCCCGATATCTTGTCTCCTAAAGTGTCAAATTTCTGAATTTCGACATGTTCATCAATCTTTGGCTCCTCAACGAGTTTTTTGCCTTTTTGGGGTTTCCGACTTCGCGATTTTGTGAATCCTGTCATGAGGTTTCCTGACTCTCCAACCCTCGAACCTCAAAATAGTAAATGGAATCTGACTTCGACTGTTGATGAAAACTCACCACCTTTCCTCTCAACTGTCCTCGGTCTCTGATGTGGATTCCTGTCACCTATTACCTTTCCCAACTTTCATAACTTGAGTTATCCTCCTGTCACTATTTCCTCTGTCCTTTCGAAGTTCCAAACTTCAAAATAACGACTATATAGAATCAATAGACGACCTTCACCCTCCTGATCCGAGGGCCCACGTGATTTCGGGGATTCTCCATAGAGAATTTCGACCGTCTGATTCTTCCCTCAAGAACCTCTGCGAAATGAACTAATGTCCCCTCATCGTGACCTTCCTTCTACAAAGAAACTTCACTTCGCCTCCCTTTGAATGCTTCAAAGCACTACCCCTTCTGAGCTTCTCTGATAAATTCAAGTCTAAAAAAAAAATGCCTATGCTCGCACTCCTTGCGGAAGACCTTCAAATACTTCTGCATATTTGAACTCTCAACTCTGTGCACCTTCTACAACAACAATCTCTCTCTCTTTTCCACCTTAGTTAACAAATTTCTAAGGACTTAGCTAGCCTGCACACACCTTACATGGCTCATGTGCTTCGCTTGTACTTCTGCTGGTATGAGAACAATGATATCCCTCCTGAGCTTTCAGAGATGAACTCTAAACCTTCATCAACACACGCCTTGCAGATGTTTCACTGCACTCCTTGCAGGAAATTATCTCACTCAGGAAGAGAAACAATTGAAACTCTTTCTCTCTCTCTCTTAGACTTCAAACATTCAACATGAAATCATACATACACAACATAGCATCACAACAAATTCATGACAGAGAGAATAAAACAATTGTTAGCAGACCATTCAACATGTACAAACATAAAACATCATAACACCATGACTATGAATTAAATCTTCATATATTAATTCAAAGCTCCTGTACATGAGTTCTTCTTCTCAACTCTCTGCTACAACTCTCTCTTCTCTTGCTCTATGACAATGCTACAATGATCTAATAAATCCCATGATACAAAGACGAGGGTGTCTGTATCTGTTTTTCCCTCCTATTCTTCTAAACGGTCTAATATCTAATTCAAACCTACCTACTTTCATTAACTATGCATAAATGCCTCTACATTCTATAGATGAGAGCGAATCGCTCATGATCTGTTTACAATACGCAAGTACACTTCCTTTTAACCATTTCATTAATGCTTCAAAAACATTTCCAAAACGTGTAAAATGTATGTTTCACTTTCCATTTGTCTTATGCCTTCATGTTTTCTTGTTTGGCTGCTTGCGATGCTCCTGCATCAAAGATCAATAGTGATTTTGGCTTCCTGGCAGCCTTCCTGAGGTTCTGGTACAATTTCATTGGGAGCCAGCACAAATACTTCACCTGGGATTTCCTCTTGGGTGATTACAACCGGTGTTATGTGTGAAGCCTCCAAGCATTCATCATCATAATATATGGTTATTAGGTCCACAAGATCAACTGAGACCCCTATTCTTCTTGATACTCCTGCTGGCCTTTGTTGAACTATAGCTATTATCAGGGATCTCACCTTAACAGTTTCTTCCCGATCGACAATTTCTGTTGGTGAGGAGGCTCTTGAATCATTTGGCTCTACCTCATGGTTGCTGGTGTTGATTGAGGTAATCCTCAGAGGTTCTTTTAGAGGATTAAGTGGGGTGTCTTCCTCTAACCTTTTCATAGTGCTTTCGGATTCTTCGAACAAAAACATACCCCTCCTTTGCACTTCTATTGCTTCCATTGCTCTTATTTCCTATCTAAGCCTGATGACTTCTTGAGAAGAGTGATCTATGGTTTCCACATTCTCATTCAGGGACATCTCTTTGAACTCATTCATATTCGAGTTGGCCCTTCTTTGTAGTACTTCCTCCCAGTCTTGGGCACCTTCAATGAAGATTTTGTCTTCAAAATTATCATGAGCATATGACTAATAGGAGGATACCCACGTCGAGTGCTAGGGAACTAATACCTTGGGATCATTCTTGTGAAATATACATGTATGAAACTGGTACTATATATGATTCAAACCCTCCTATTTCTCCTGTGCACTGTCTCTGACCATGTAAAATCCTATGTGGAAATCACAGGGAATGAAAGCTCTTTTCTTGTCTTTGACTAGGGAGGCATTGTAGCCTTACAATATGGTTTGGTCACATATATCCCCAAAAATGAGGTGATCTGGGACATGAATAGGGAGAAGGTGGTGTGCATCGATAGCTCTGAACACTCTAATATAAGTGCTAGTTTCTTCGAAGTACCACGGGCTAACTTTTTCTATGATCTTCTTTGCCACTGCTGAAAGCTGAGGGAACTATTTTATAAAGATGATGAAGTATACCCTGGCTAAGAACTCATCACATATTAAAGATTACGATATCTTGTATCTATTTTCCCATAATATGGTGAAATAGACATGTACGGGGAATTTGACAATATGCTATCTCAGAATCATACTTGCAAAAATGTTCCTCATGCAAATTATATCCAACAAGTAGGATGCCATGTAGAAGGTCAGACCCTCTCCTTCCTTCAGTGAATGGGCTTGTGAAATATTTATTCTGAGCTTCTTGGATATAATTTCTCCCCAATTGAAGATGCTCCCCAAAATCGCCACGGTGTATGCTAAGGGCATCCATGCCTCTGAAAATTTGGAGCAATCCTTTTTTCCATATAACAGACATATTAATGCCATCAGATACATGTATGGATCTCAGATATTTATTGTGTTGTAGCGGCCATTGCTCCTATTTTTGAATTTCTTATCTTCTTTCCACCATAAGGATAACAATCGGCTGGTATAATGAACCTCGTAGAACTTGACCACGAAGTCTGTGTTTAGCCTTTCCTCCGGGTCTCTAAGTTTGTACTACTTCTGCACCTCCACCGGAAGGAAAAAATCAACACACTCGCCTTGTTGATTGTTGATGGTGCAATTCACCGTGTCGGTATGGTCAATTATCCATCCCAAGGTCTTAATGCAGGGCATAACTGGGGTCTGGCTAGACACCCTATGCAGATTTGACCTCTGAACGTTTGGAAACACCTCATCATCCAATATTCAGACATCTAGATTGCTATGAGGCGTGAACTCAGAGTAGTCCTCCTAGATAATTTTTTTGTACAGGTTGCCCCAATGTGGGAGCACCACTTTAGACCATGTGGTTGCCTCTATGTCACTGAACGTCAGAGGCTGGGTAAACTGCTTCTTGGTGGATGTGTGAATAACCGATTCCGTCTTTGAGGAGAAATCCAACACCCTTGCAGTGCTCATCATAGATCCTTCCCCGACCTCTGGTTCCTTTAGTTTACGTGTCCTTGGTGAGTGCCTGCTTGTCATCTTTCTTAGAGGCATTTTATGCAAACAGACATACTGAGATACTGACCTCTACAAGTATTATAGACTCAATTGAAAATGTAGAAATGATAAAGACAATGCATACCTCTTCCTTGCACAAGATTAACCTGATTTAGAGTTAACTATCATATGTAAGATCTTCGACGTGTTCTATCTCTCCTTCAACTGCTTTAGGGAATAAAATATTTGTGCACATAATGGTGTGTTTCAATATGTCTTTGTAATTTAAATGGAGAACATACTTACCTTGTCGCATCAGTTCTTAAATTGAAGGGTGTGAATGTGTTCTGCTTAATCTATCACTAAATCCAAACCATGCTTGGGATTAAATGCAATGCATAATGGAGGTGCAAGAGCGGGTTACTTTGTAGTTCATCGGTGGATTCAAAATTCTACTGTTTGGTCGACGCGCAAGATAGTAACGTGGCCTACGTGAAACATTAATTTTCCTCTTAAATAACAAAATCCGATCTTATCCCTACCGAAAGTATCCCATGAACCTATCGATCCTTCTTGTATTTTCAACACTGGTATGATCGACGTCGGGGGAAAAAAGGCAGGGTCTTGAAATGGAACCAAATCGTTGAACAACTAGGATCGTCGATGTAGAGTGTGGAAGGTTCGATGAAAACCCCTGTCATATGACGTCCTATCATATTGTCGAAAGCAAACAAGTGGATCGGCGTCGACACTTTTCTTGAACATTTTTCATTAATACCTTAAGCCGAAAGCTCCAATGTCGACCTAAAACTCCATACAGTGTTGACCTAGAAATGTTGACTTGGAGATACGGACATGACATGGGGAACATCAAGAGATGACATAGGGAAAACAACCGCGTCATACGAACTGCTTACATGACAATGACACGTGGTGATTGATTTCAACCTTTTCGTGGGAAACATTTCTTTGGCATCAGTTATTTTCGTTAGACATGAGTCTAGTTTTCACACCATATTCTACCGATGTCGACGTCGTAACGATGATCAACGATCGGTGATCGACAAAGTGTTAAACTGAAAGTTTTCGCAGTTTTGTCTCTCGAATTCTGACGAAGCCAAAGGTGTGTCGGTGATCGACAATCGACGATGGAATTATTTTCCATTTGCAATTTACCTCTTTAATCTTACTGACGCCAAAGCGTATCATCAATGTTAAAATACTATCTTATACGCCTAATTTCGTCGATCGATGATTGTTAAAAAGTTTTAAACCATGCACTTTTCGGGCCTATCGTGCATTGTTACTTAGAAAAATTATATCTGTCAAAACCAAAACAAAATGTTCGATGATAAGGTTTAATGACATAAAATAAAAAATCCATTCATCCATGATACAAACTCTGACTTAGAAAAATGAAAAGTGGCACCCAAAAAGAAAAGTATTTCGCAAATTGTTTTAGGGTGTGTTGAGTGCTCAACACCTTGTCCATCATAACCCATTTTATTTAGGATTTTAGAGAAAATACGTATGGTATGCTTCTCTAACTCACCAAGATACTCTTGAGATATGTCTACTGAAGGTGGTCTTACCAGTGAGGCATCAGTCATGGTGCTAGCATATGTAGTGTAAATGGAAGGTTTCCTTTCCACTCAATGCTCTTGGACAACTGCTTGAAGCCTTTCCCGTGACACCTTTTAATTTCCAACTATTGTTGCAACTGCATCATCATCTATGTGAGCCTATCCTCCTTTCAACTATCCAATTAGATGACCTTCTCATCAGGGTGTGCAATATGCACTCTATGCTTGTCCTAATCTGTTCTGATTGCAATGAGGGAGTATTGGCCTTCTTCAAACTTCTTATTGAGCAATGTCAACAATTAGGTAAAGGTATCCATGTGATTCTCTAGATCCTCCATCCTTTGGTTAAACATCTTAACCTAATCCTTCAACCTCTCATTCTCTTCTCGAAGATCTACATTGCTAGCTTGGAAGTTTTCCAACTTATCTCTGCTTTCTTTTCCCATGTTTTGGTCTTTTTTCATAGTCTTGGAAGAAGTGTCTTGGTCAAGGATGGAACTTCTATGATACCATCTGATCCATAATCAAGGTTCTCATATCCCACTCTCTTCACTAATGTGAATACCTGTGTAGAATAAATTATTTATCTCTGTCCCGGTCTCTGTTCTCAAGTTGTACATAGTGCCTTGTATTTTGAGGGCTTCTAGGCCCCAATCCCCTATCTTGTACGAGGATACCTACAACCATTATGTTCCTCAATGACATGTGAAATATGAAATATTCCAACTAATGCTTTGGATGAACGACTGACTTCTTCTTTGCATAACCTACTTAATTTTTATTTGGAATCTAAATCTGCTTAAAATGCTTCTTTCCTATCAGGGTTCATTGACCATAATTCCTCTTCACAAATATACCTAGAGGCTTGAATACATTATGGTTAATTATAAAAAACCAAACAAAACATGAGAAATACCATCTCTCTACTGTAGACATCCAATTGTATTGTTGAGTAGTGAAGGAGAATGAAATTTCAAACTGCAAGTTGCTAGCAGATAGGGAACCTATAGTGATTACTTCCAATCTCAAGATCCAATTATATATATATTTTTACTTCTTCCAGGTTCCCAAGGATGGGTGCATTGCTTCCCAATGGTATTTCCTAAAAGAAGTGAATGCCATCTAGCTAATACTTTGTTTTTGAAACTTTGACACTGGAAAGTTTTGGTCACTGATTTTGGACTTGGCCTCTCCAATTACACACACTACCATTTTGATTCCATTGATCCTTTCCATACCTCAACCAAGATATGTTAGTGGTTTCAACTAATAAAACCAAAAAAAATTCGTGGCAGAGTGCAAAAACAAATGAGAGAGAACATTGTGCTTAGTAGCTTGAGTAAAATCATGATCACATTGAGCAACAAAGAAATGACTTATGGGATGTATAGGGTGAGGGGGCTAGGTTATGAGAATGTTGACAAGAAGGTAAAAAACAAATGGAGCAACTAATAAACAATTTACATGCCCAGGTAACAAGTTAAGTTCCCAGGGGAGACAAGTTCAAACCCGCCAATACTAAGCCCATCCAAAAATGTTTAGAAATGCCCCAACACTATTTAGAATCATCTCAACCATTTTAAATTCACCCAAATTCTATTTATAATCACCCCAACAAACTTAAATTCTCCCCAAAATTAATAATTCACACCAGGGATAACAAATTTGACCTAGGAGTGAGAGATATTCCCCCAACAACTCTAAAATTAATTTAGTAATTCTTCTTTAAATAGTAAAAGCCACAAAATGGGAACCGTTGATTTATCCTATCTCAAAATAGATGAAAGGATGAGAGTTAAGAGTCGTTGGATGGTTTATTTGTTCATGGGAGTCGTATATATTGAAAGAAAACTTTACGATAGTACTTGGATAAGGATTCTCAATGTTAGACAATAGAGGTTGGCATTAAATTGTTCTCTAGCTCTGCTTCAAAACCATAGGTAGAAAAACATAATATAGAAGCAAGTAAATTCACATATCCACTCAAATAACATATAACACTCCCATTAAAGGATAACCAAAAAACTACAAATAAACATGATGGGAATTTAAACTAGATACTCTTCACATATATAGGAAAAACAAATCAATGAAACAATATTTTTTCCCATGGAACCCAATCGGGAAAACCCGTTGAATGGTGCTCAGTATTATTTCTCTCGAAGTTTACAATTATCTCCTCCTCCTTGGCCAAAAATCCCTCTGAGTATGAGTGGGAGTGAGTAAATAGGGAAAACTAAGGGGTAAGGAAAGGCCAACAATGATGGCTCTTCACCTCCCATTCCTTAGCCTTCTCTCCTATCTGTCTTTATCATTTAATTAATTATTTTAAGCGTTCCTCTCACATTCTCATTTGTCTTATTCAATTTTACACATGCATTATTTTACATAGCTTACACGACCTTGAATAATTGTCATGTTGTCTTACAAGTTTTGAGTCTTACCCATTCTCTGATTGGATCCATTTCGAATCAAATTCTTTATTTCCCACCTACTATAAGGCTAGAGAAATATTGACTACTTTTTCGATCTCCCACAACAACAACTACCATGATCTTGTCACATTCTTCAAATTGGAAAGCATTTCATTTCCTTACTCCAAGTTCTTTATCTATTCTTCTCATGACGAACGAGGTGCAAAGAGTGGACATCAAATCATGGAAATGAGCGACAAACAACTGAGTTGATCAAGGAGGGAAAAAAATAGATACAAAATTAGGTGATGGGAGTGCACGAGTTTCAGTTATTATCTTCATATTATCTGACCGACGACCAGAGCCACCACATTATCGATTTCCCACCATCGCAACTTTGGTTCATCCAACATATTAATGTGGTTGTTAATGGAAGTATGACCGAAAACTTAAACTTAGGGGTTCAAATGGGTTGGCCTCTTCCACTATGGGTATTAAAATCATCTTATTTTTAGTGTGTCTCATTTTCAAGTGAGTAAAAGTTCTCTGTGTTTTAATTTTTTTTTTTTTTTTAAATCAATCGATTATTTAGATCGTTTTAAAATTTGGTCAAAATTTCCATTAGTAAATTTTCATAGCAAAGTTTCCCTAACATAACAAGAACAAAACTCTAATTTTCAACATAGATTTTATTGGATTTGAGATCAATTTTATCCCACTTAGCATTCTTCAAAAAATAACTTTGGAATTTTGATAGCATGTAAAACACCTCAAAAGTAATATAAAGTAGGAGAATTAAAATTTATTAACCTCTTGAATTAGATTTTGAAATTTTTAAAAAATTAAGTCCATCAGATAAAAAAAAAGGTTATTAAGTGTTTAAAATACTAAGTTTCAGGGTAAAGAATATTCTAGATGGGGATTTTAAAAGAAAGAATTCAACATGAGGTATATCTCTTCGAAATTATATCCCTGGAGCATGCTTTTAGTATGGAAAGGAAAGTAGAAAGTAAAAATATGGCTATTAGAAGAGAGCACCATGCTCCCTCTCCTAACCTCACTCAACGTATGAGGTTGACACCTCAACAAATGGATGAATGAAGAGAAAAAGGAACATGTTTCAATTGTGACAACCGTTACAGTAATGGGTATACATGCGGTGATGAAAAATTATTATACATAGACTGTGAAGATGAAGAAGATCAAGAATTAGAACCATCAAAAGATCTAGAACTAAAAGAGACTACACCAACCATATATGTTTATGCATTGGATAACATCAGTACTCTGCAAACCCTCAAGATAGAAGGATATATCAAAAATAAAAAGGTAACTGTGTTGATTGATTCTGGTACTACCCATAACTTCACTAATTGCAAATTAGCAAAACTTCTCAATTGCTTTTTATTTCCAACACTAGAGTTTCAAGTAATTATTGTAGATGGAGGTACCATATATTGTTTAGGAAAGTGGCATAATATTAAGCTCAATATGGGGGAGTATTTTTTGGATAGTTCCATGATTGAAATACAAATAGGTGGGGTTGATGTTGTATTATAGGTCCAATGGTTACAATAATTAAGAATGACTCTTAATTTTCAGGAACTTTTCATGAGATTTTCCTTAGAAAGAAAGGAAATTGAACTCAA
>SNQJ01S0009798.1:91826-114663 GCA_010110895.2 Picea sitchensis
CCTCCATCTACAATAATTACTTGAAACTCTAGTGTTGGAAATAAAAAGCAATTGAGAAGTTTTGCTAATTTGCAATTAGTGAAGTTATGGGTAGTACCAGAATCAATCAACACAGTTACCTTTTTATTTTTGATATATCCTTCAATCTTGAGGGTTTGCGGAGTACTGATGTTATCCAATGCATAACCATATATGGTTGGTGTAGTCTCTTTTAGTTCTAGATCTTATTTCCAAAATCAAAATGAATATTTCAACAATAAAATGAATATTTCCAAAATCAAAACTAATGTTTATCATAAGTTTCATGGTGAAATTAATACTTCGTCAAATTAATACTTGAACTAACCCAAAAACATTATAAGATAAACACCATTTTCTTTTTAACTTTCCATATTCTTAATGATGGAATACATAACGTTATCCAAATTTTGCAAAATGATTTTGGTTCTTTTATTTCCACGTGTTCCGATATAGAAACCACGCTTTTGAAACACATTTACTTTGATCCCTTTATATTTTTAATAAGTTTTTTGGTATATGGGACTATAGCCATCTTGCACATCCATTCTAAAAAATTGTCATTTAGATATTACATTCAATTAGGAGTTGTCTTGTTTTTAAAGAAAAATTGTAGGTAGGTTTCATTCCAAATACATATAAAATATATATAATTTGTGATATGTGGAGAGATGAGATTTTATAGATATACCTAAATTATTCAGCAATAAACAAGTTTAAAAATCCATACAACTAAATCATTCTTTTGAGAGATATGAAACACTAAAGAAGTTCAATCCAAAATTCATGAAAATCACAAGAAAATTGTTCTTGATTGAATTCAAATACCTCACAAGTTCCTTCTTGTAGCTCCAATCCTTGCTTGGAGAACGTGTCAGCTTCAATGTTTTTGTCTCTATAGACATGAACAAATGAGATATGAGAGATTTAAGTTAATTGTAAATTCTTAATGTCCTGAAATAATGGTTGAACTAGCAAGTTTCTCAGCACACAATCTCCTTTCATCCATCGAATAACTAGAAGGGAATCTCCAAAAATTTGAAGTTGAGTGATATCATTTTCAAGAGATAGAATTAAAACTAACTTGAGATCCATGAGCTCAGTGTAATTATTTGTGGAAAGACTAATCCCATCTCTGAAAGAAATAGTATGGGAAGAGGAAATAAAAATAACCCCTCGACCCCTCCTCAGTGAGGATCTCCCCGAGAAGATCCATTGAAGAAATCCCATGGAAATTATTCATTTACAAGTGGTGTTGAAACTTGAGAGTGGGCAAGGACTGTAGAAAATTGAGGACAAACATTGATTATATATTAATACATTGAGTGGCATGCATGAGGCGTAGGATGTCCTTTAGCCAACCAAATCCCCCAAGACAAGGTGAGGGGAAGTGCTTTGAAGGATTTTTTGTCCTTGTTCTCCACCCATTTCCTTAAGGATTCTTCTATGGTGTCCCCTATTCATGAGTTACAGAGGCCAATTAATCCTTCTATGTCTTTCCAAACTTGTTTTGAAAAGGGACAAGAAATAATTACTTCATAGAGGCAACATTTGGGGGGAATTTCAATTTTTTAAATTGTTCCAGGAAAGAGCCATATTATTGAGGAGAAGACACATAAAAAAGTTGTCTTTCGTGGGGCATTTGAACTTCCAAAGAGATTTCCACCACCATAGTGGTGGTTGATCATTGACTTCCATAGCTAATTCCTTCTACCCACTCATAGTGAGGAAAGAAAAATAACCCCTCGACCCCTCCTCACTGAGGATCTCCTCGAGAAGATCCATTGAAGAAATCCCATGGAAATTATTCATTTACAAGTGGTGTTGAAACTTGAGAGTGGGCAAGGATTGTAGAAAATTGAGGACAAACATTGATTATATATTAATACATTGAGTGGCATGCATGAGGCGTAGGATTTCCTTTAGCCAACCAAATCCCCCAAGACAAGGTGAGGGGAAGTGCTTTGAAGGATTTTTTGTCCTTGTTCTCCACCCATTTCCTTAAGGCTTATTCTATGGTGTCCCCTATTCATGAGTTACAGAGGCCAATTAATCCTTCTATGTCTTTCCAAACTTGTTTTGAAAAGGGACAAGAAATAATTACTTCATAGAGGCAACATTTGGGGGGAATTTCAATTTTTTAAATTGTTCCAGGAAAGAGCCATATTATTGAGGAGAAGACACATAAAAAATTTGTCTTTCGTGGGGCATTTGAACTTCCAAAGAGATTTCCACCACCATAGTGGTGGTTGATCATTGCCTTCCATAGCTAATTCCTTCTACCCACTCTTAGGCTTGTATCCCCCATAGGGGTTTAGATACCAGAGGAGTTCATCCTCGTCATCATTTAGGACAATATTGCATCTTGTGAGACAGTGTATGTAGGATTTCCAAGACTTAAAGCATATTCTTCAATAAGTTCTAGATCTCTCCACAAGAGCCAATGTTGACACCAAATGTTCATGGCCTACTCCCGGGAAATGTCACAAAGGGTGAAAAATAATTTGGCTCTGAGATCTTGAATGAGAGGAATTGGTAATCTATAAGAATCCCTACTTTCGATCCAAAGATCAAGTCCAATCAAGACCCTATCTCATTTTCCAAACTTCTATATTAGCTAGTTCCCTAATAGGGGGAACCTGTGATGGTGGCTTTCCATATTGTCTAGGAGTTTGGGGTATTTTTGTTTGGAGAACATATCCAATCCTCTATGAAAGAGGAGGGCATGTAATTTTCTTTGATAATTTTGGCCCAAAGGAAAGTTCCCTATAGGAGGTGCCATACATTTTTGGTAGCTAAGACTTTTGAGAAGAGGAACATATTTTTTATCCCCCGGCCACCTTGAGATTTTGGTATAAATATATATATATATATATACAAAACCAAAACCATTCCTTTATTTTATGTAGCCCCTAACCACATGAAATGATATAAAATGTGTATGATTCTCTCTATGGTTCCTTTCAATATCCAGGTGAAAGACATCCAATAGACTGCAATCTCCTTTAAAACATATTTTACTAGGACTAACTGCCTATCATAGAGAAGTCATCTCTTACACCAAGAATTTAATTTTTTCTCAATATTTCCTATGAGCCATGTCAAATCAACCTTGAGATCAAGATTGGACTTTAGATGAAATCCAAGATATTAAAACCTACATCAAAAAGAAAAAACTAGGAAGGGAAATTTTCATTAATGCAAGTTTTCTCAACTTTAGAGAGACCACAACAAGAAACCATTAATTTAGATGATTTTATCATCATGCCCATGGCTACATAAAATAGATGTAATATCTCTTTGAGTTTATCTACCATCCATTTTTAACCATCATAAAAAAAATAAGAATTTCATTGACAAACAATAAATGAGAAACAAGGCAGGATTACCAATTGGAATACCTTTGAATGATCCATTAGCCAAGGCTACCTTGAAGGCATCCCTATTGAATAATTCATTTAGGATTGAAAATAGAGGAGGTTGATCCATTGATTAAGAACACTAAGGAAACCGAAGTTATGCAACAAAGCCAACTTACTATGTCAAAATACTTGGAGAGGTCCACTTTAACTACCATATCCTTCAGGTTCCTTGTTTTGAGTGGAGACCATCTTGGGAAACCCCTATGGCCTCGTGAATTTATCTTCCTTCTAGAAAGCCAAATTATTCAGGTGAAAATTGTTTTAAGAAGATACCCTTCAATCTCTAGGAGATGATTTTGTAAATGTTATTGCGAAATGAAATAGGTTTGAATCTTTCATATCATGTGGGATTATCATTTTTTGGGATGAGAGAAATGAATGTGGCATTTAAGGCTCCATAATTTTCCCATAAGTTCTTGTGGCCTCTACCACCATTTGAAGATCAATTTCAATGAAATCGTAGAAACTGAGAAAGAATTTAATGGATAGGCCATTAGATATCGGATTCTTGTCTTTATAAAATATTTTTATAATTCTAAGAATATCCTCTTTTACCACCTCCGCCATGAGGCTTTGCTTGTCCTCGGGTTCCACAAATCGAGGGAAGAAACCATGAAGATGAATTATGGAATCAATGGTGGCATTGTTATCTTCTTTAAACATAGTTCAAAAGTGACTAAGCCCTTTAGCATCTATTCCAAGGAATTGTATAGCCTAGGTGTCATCCTCTTTAGCTATTTTCCACACAGAATTTATATTTTTTCTACATTTGGAAAAATGATGAAATAATTTGGTGTTTTCATCTCTTGCTTAGAGTCAGATTTTCATACTCTTGAGACACCATACCTTATTTTTAGCTAGTAGGATATTTATTCTTTTACTTTCAATTTGACTCAATTTATCCTTTTGAGAGTCTAACAAGAAATTGAAACCCTCTGATGAAATCCTTGTGTCTAGGGCCTCTTCCATTTTTTCCATTTTTTCTTTTAACCATTGTATTGTTTCTTGTTTATCCCTTTTCAAATTAATGTGGAATTTAATGGTCAATGGTTCATTGAGAAAGCTATCAAAACGAATCCAAGATTTCTTGAGTTTTTAGATGAAGTCTTTTTCTACAAACCATTCATGGTTTAGCTTAAAGGGGCTCAATGGTTTATCGTGTGCTAGTGTCACTTACAAAAAAACTGGAAGGTGGTCAGAGTCCCCTCCAATTGATATTGATTGGTTAATTATGAGGGGATCCCAAAAAAAATACTTTGAGACAAGGAAGTGATCAAGTCATTTAGAAACCTTAGCTTTGTTCGTCTCTCCAAGTTGGGATAAGTTGGGCTGACTCAATATCTAAGAGCCCTACATGTTCCATTTTTTTGATGAATAAGTTCGAGAGGAATTCCACTAGGGAAGTAGACCCCTAGGTGAGAAATTAACACCTCCACCTAATACCATCATCCTCTATGGTGCCAAGAACTGTAAAATAAATGTTCTCAAAAACCCATTCTATCAAAGTAAGGGACATATATATTCAAGCAAGTTATTTATTTCTTATCGATAGAGAAGAGGGATATCCCCACCCGTGATGCAAAATGCCACAAATGAGAGAGAGAGTCTCAAACTTCCAACCTCTAACTATCCCCCCAAACCTTCCTAAATCATCAACAAAGTTGAAATTCCATCCTTTGATAATCTTGGAGAGGTCTTGGATTAATTTTTCCCTGTCTATCATCATTTCTTCTCTATCATCATTTCTTGTAGGAATATGATAAAGGGTTTGTGCAAATCAATCAAAATCTTGATGGCCAATTTCTTGGAGGGATTCCTTATTCCTCTAAAATTCAGGGTTAAGAAGATCATTTTGAGTTAGTCTTTGGGGTTGTTTCTCTAAGGGAATCGATTAGATATTATTGAAGACCAATTTTGACTTCAATTTTTCTTATTTCTACATGATGGAAATGTAGGATTTTCTTCCTCTCTATCCCACTTTGGGTGTCTTTCTTCAAGTTGTCATAACCCTCCTTCTGATCTCCCGTCAAAGAGATCTTATTTCTACGTGACGGAAATGTAGGATTTTCTTCCTCTCTACCCTACTTTGGGTGTCTTTCTTGAAGTTGTCATAACCCTCCTTCTGATCTCCCTTCAAAGAGATTGTGTCTTCTAGTATGAATTCTAAGATTATATTTAGAAGACTCAATTGAGTGGGAATCTCCATGGAATTTGGAGTTAAGAATTTTCTCTAGGGGAATAAAGAGGGGAGTGAAGGCTTGGATTCAGCAAAAAGTGTCTCACCTATTCTATCCAACAAGATTAGGGGGGAATTAAATGATTTTGAAATGATTGAGAAAATGGAGAGAAAATCCCCATGACTATTTCCCAATGTAGGTTATAGACGTACTTGAAAGGTCCCAATAAGCACTTTTCTGGTGGAAATATCAATTGGAGGATTAGAAGATGAAAATATCTTACCCAGTATTGTTGCGAGCTTTTGTTGAGGGGAGAGAACTAGTGGGTGATCATGTTTTCCATGAGAGGGATTTGAATTTGAATCGTCACGAAAGGTAATAGTCTCTCTAAGAGTCTATTGAATCATTTTTGAAAGTTTTTCTTCATGTTGGAGAGAAATCAAAGTTTGAACAAATGGAGGTTTTTTCCAGACCCAAAATTTCCTTTTGAAAAGGAGTAGGCATTCTTTTATTATATGAAAATATTCATGGAAGTTCCCACAATTGAAGGGAACCCCTTCATAGTAAAGGGACTAATAAAAAAATGTTGGTCCTTTCTCATTGATAATGAAGTTTTCCAATCCTTTTGATAGTTCTAGGCCCAACAAAACCTTGGTCATCCCCATGTTACCAGTATCTTGAAATGAACAATCCACTTCATAAAACAGACTGAGTGAATTACCAATATCCTTAAAGACTTCCTCAAACCAGAAAATCAGTGGAATCCCTTGCATTCTTACCCATATTGGAGTAAAAATCAAGTTGGGTCGATTAGGCATCAAAATCTATGTGACATTTTTTTAGATATAGGGCCTAAAAACCCCATTTCCATCTGTTTCTAAGGACCCTATTTGCATCCTTTGTTTCCTTGAATGTCCATAACATCCAAGATTTCCCTAGGACCATACTACATGGTACATAACTCAAAATTGCACCAAATATTTGCTATAGAGTAGCTCCCATTCTTTTACTTCAAAACCTACCAACAATTGTAGAATCTTCCATCTCCATTATTTCATTAAGTTTCACACTTTCACTAAGCAATATGCTAATGGTTTCCACTTTTGTTTTTATGCATTTCTTACATTTATGAGAGCTCCCTAAACCTCCTAGTCTCACGATTTCTTGTATAGAGGCACTTGGATGAGGGAATGCCACTAATTAACTCATATGTTGAACCTAGTCCAACGAACCCTTGGCTCTAGTGGCCAAATTAAATTCCTCCAACAGAACCAAACCCTATAAATCTTACCATCACATATAGGGGAATAGGTTGGCTTGAAGGAAGGGCTACCACTCTATCATTACTTCGTGTATTAAAATCATCCAACTATAGGGTGGCTTGGATCCGATCCAACACACTAAGATGCTCCGAGTTGGCATGTAACACCCTGTTTCCCCCAGTTTGTAAAAATAACTGGACTGGCCAAGAACTGTGGCAAACTCAGAAATGTGAATATGTGATGTGAATGGACCTTGTGGAAAAGGTCGATGAATGTGAATAATATTATGAATTTATATTGTAGGACTACTGAGAGAGGATATGCTGAAAAAGAGACTACGATGGCTGCAGAAAGGCGATGGAAGGTGTTAGGACCACATATTGTACCCTTTTTGCCCATACTTTTTGCCATTATTATACCCTTCATCACCTGTATTTTGACTTATACTATCATTTCATCTGATCATTCCAAGGTACACAACGTCCTTTCTCATTATTATNCTGTCTCAGGTTTTATCTTTGAGCAACCGCTCTTCTAAACCATCAAAACATTTCAACAAAATGATTAAAACAAACCAAAACATTAAAAGTTCATTCTAATTGATATATAACTATTAAAAAATAAAAATAAACATTGATGTTGTTCTTTCGTATAGATATTCACACTTTCCGTATAGACTACACTTTCAGCCCCAAAGAGATATGTGCACCAGGCCGTGGCCGTGGCCGTGGATGAGGGAAATGGCCGTGGCCGTGGCCGTGGATGAGAGAAATGGTCGTGGATGAGGGAAATGTGCCCCAGGCTGTGGCTGTGGCCGTGGATGAGGGAAATGGCCGTGGCCGTGGTGTGGGATGAGGGAAATGGCCGTGGCCGTGGCCGTGGTGTGGGATGACGGAAATGTGGATGAGACTGTAAGCCTTTCGGCGTTCACCAGCCGTGGGGTGAACGCCGAAAGGCTTACGGCCTCTCCACGACAACAAAAATTTTAAAATTAAAACTAAACTTTTAAATTTTAAAACTAAAATTTTAATACAAAACTTTTAAATTTAAAAAAAAAAAATTTAAAACAAGCATTTGGAACTTACCTGCGAACCACCGCGAGCTGCGAACTCTGCACGACCATGGCCACGGCGCTCGGCGACCTCCACGACCACCTCCCGCGCTCGACGACCTCCACAACTCTGTAAACTCTGTGAACTCTGCGAACTCCCGCGAACTCTGCACCCGCTAACTATGAACCTCACAAATTTTTGAAAACCTCTCTGGCTCGATGTGTGGGTAATATATAAAAACTCTTTCGGCCGAAAGATAGTTCGGCCGAATAATATTTCGTCCAAACTAACTTTCGACTGAAAAATTAATGCCGAAAAGAAAATATCCGGCCGACCAATTTTCTACACGCAAATCGAGGGGGTTTTTATTGCACCGTTCGATTTGACGTTTATTTTTTCGGCCGAAAAAAGTTTTAGTTCGGCCGAAAAAAAGTTTTTCGAATTTTTGGAAACCCGATTGTCACGAAAGTGTAACCCACCTTTGTGATTCCACCCAACCCTCCTTCTGATCTCCCTTCAAAGAGATCTTATTTCTACGTGATGGAAATGTAGGATTTTCTTCGTCTCTACCCTACTTTGGGTGTCTTTCTTCAAGTTGTCATAACCCTCCTTCTGATCTCCCTTCAAAGAGATTGTGTCTTCTGGTATGAATTCTAAGATTATATTTAGAAGACTCAATTGAGTGGGAATCTCCATGGAATTTGGAGTTAAGAATTTTCTCTAGGGGAATAAAGAGGGGAGTGAAGGCTTGGATTCAGCCAAAAAGTGTCTCACCTATTCTATCCAACAAGATTAGGGGGGAATTAAATGATTTTGAAATGATTGAGAAAATGGAGAGAAAATTCCCATGACTATTTCCCAATTTAGGCTATAGACGTACTTGAAAGGTCCCAATAAGCACTTGTCTGGTGGAAATATCAATTGGAGGATTAGAGGATGAAAATATCTTACTCGGTATTGTTGCGAGCTTTTGTTGAGGGGAGAGAACTAGTGGGTGATCATGTTTTCCATGAGAGGGATTTGAATTTGAATCGTCGCGAAAGGTAATAGTCTCTCTAAGAGTCTATTGAATCCTTTTTGAAGGGTTTTCTTCATATTGGAGAGAAATCAAAGTTTGAACAAATGGAGGTTTTCTCGAGACCCAAAATTTCCTTTTAAAAAGGAGTAGACATTCTTTTATTATATAAAAATATTCATGGAAGTTCCCACAATTGAAGGGGACCCCTTCATAGTAAAGGGATTAATAAAAAATGTTGGTCCTTTCACATTGATAATGAAGTTTTCCAATCCTTTAGATAGTTCTAGGCCCAGCAAAACCTTGGTCATCCCCATGTTACCAGTATCTCGAAATGAACAATCCACTCCATAAAACAAACCGAGTGAATTACCAATATCCTTAAAGACTTCCTCAAACCATAAAATCAGTGGAATCCCTTGCATTCTTACCCATATGGGAGTAAAAATCAAGTTGGGTCGATTAGGCATCAAAATCTAGGTGACATTTTTTTAAGATATAGAGCCTAAAAACCCCATTTCCATTTGTTTCTAAGGACCCTATTTACATCCTTTGTTTCCTTAAATGTYCATAACATCCAAGATTTCCCAAGATTTCCCTAGGACCATACTACATGGTACATAACTCAAAATTGCACCAAAGATTTGCTGCAGAGCAGCTCCCATTCTTCTACTTTGAAACCTACCAACAATTGTAGAATCTTCCATCTCCATTATTTCATTAAGTTTCACACTTTCACTTSTATAGAGGCACTCGGATGAGGGAATGCCACTAATTAACTCAATTGTTGAACCTAGTCCAACGAACCCTTGGCTCTAGTGGCCAAATTAAATTCCTCCAACGGAACCAAACCCTATCAATCTTACCATCACATATAGGGGAATASGTTGGCTTGAAGGAAGGGCTACCACTGTATCATTACTTTGTGTATTTGAATCATCCAACTATAGGGTGGTTTGGATCCGATCCAACACACTAAGATGGTCCGAGTTGGCATATCTTATGGCCAAAGGTCCTAAATCCATGATTGAGAAGGAGTTAGTGTCCATAAAACTGTGAATGTCCATTGGATCAAACCAGATCTGTTGGTCCTCCAATGGTTCATCCGAAAAATCCATTAGATAATCTTCCATTGGCTTATGAGAGGGGCTTCCAAGAAAGATATTTCCTTGCCTTATCTTCAGTTGAAACCCAAATGATTTACGTACACATCCTTATTTCATATCTTAGGGCGTGGGAAACACAAATGGATGGAATATATCCACCCCTTTTAGTATTTGTTGGCACCTCCCATTATTTCTGGTATTGTACACGACTAAGTTTTCACCGGCCACTCGCCTCCCTCTGACTCAATATAGCCTCTCTCCTCAACTGCCTCAATCTGTGGTTCCCTATGTTATTTGACACTATAGCAAAGAATTCATGGAACTCCAACCTATGAACGTAGCAAGTTGTTGGAGCTCAGACCTGCAGCGGTGCCTTCAACTTCTATTTATGACTGGTAAGCGGTGCAGCTAATAATTTGTTGGAACCCTTACTATGAGCAGTTCACTGCTCCATGAGGTTTTTGTTTTGAATATTAATGTCGGGTGTCTACTAGGAGAGCGATGTGTGTTCCTCAAAAAAATCCATGCCAGCTGAGATGGAGCTTCATGTGGGGATGAGGGATGTCACTACTTGATCTAACTAAAATATTTCCTGTCGGATGGCACCATACCTCCCTCCATTGTTAAACCCAAAATCCAGAACCCTAGGAACATCATCTAATTGAAGCTCGAAAAAAATCCAGAACCCTAAGAACATCATCTAAATCTAGGGTTTTTGAAGCTCCAAAACCACTAGTAAATGCTTGAGATCAAGGTGTGAGAGAGGTTTGAATGGACCAACAAATCCATGTGTCCTTCTGACTGGAGGCATGAGCTAAATAGAATGATTCTATCATACCAAACACAAGCATCTACGATTGTTGTAGACCATAATCTTCTTTTCATCGCAAACCCTATTCATCTCTTCACCCAAATAGTATTATTTAATATGCCAAAAAGTGATGAAGTCTTATTTTTCAGCCCTATAAACCTTCATAACATAATAATGCAAGATTTATGTTCAATAATTTTTGATATGTATGTATTTTATTTTTTATTTAAGTATACCTTGAAATATTTATTACTTATTAATTTTTATTTTTTAATGTCAAATTTAGTATTAAGCACAAACTTTTTATATCTCCCACATAATGAGTTGTATAATGTTTCTTCCAATAGAATTAATTAACATTGACAAGATTAAATAAGACTAAATATTAGTAATACCAATTAATTAACATTGACAAGATTAAATAAAACTAAATATTAGTAATACCAATTAATTAACATTGACAAGTTTAAATAAGACTAAATATTAGTAAAATCATTAATTTTTCTTTTTTCTTCTTGGAAAATAGTTATCTTATATTTTAATATGAAAAAAGTTACATTTTTAAAAAGAATAAGAATTCTCTATAATCAATATGATTAATTATTATTAATTAATTTTAATTGGGATTAATTAAAAAAAAAATATTAATATTGATTAAAATTTATTATGGATATTTAAAACACATGGCTGAAATTCTAAAAATTGAAAGCTTTGTACTTATCCCTCATATGCATAAGTTTTCCAATTTAGCATTCAAAGAATGTTTCCATAAACCTTGGACTAAAAGCCTTGTTGTTCCTATTTTTTAATGTGACAACATAAATAACCCTTTAAATTCGAGGATCATTATGATTAGCCATTTTTTATCCAAGTTGTATGGAAAAATTCTTAAAGAGAAAATTATATTGTGGCTTAAAAATCACAAATAAGGAATCAAAAGGGAAGTTGGTTTTAGAAACTATCATTTCACCATGGACCACTTATTACTTTTAGGTTTATTGTAGAGGAAAATGTCGAGATAATAAAATAGATGTCCTTTGTTACTTCATTGAATATCTAAAGGTAGAGTAACATGATGGTTATTATTGTTGCAAGAATTTGATATCCTAAGAAACTTGGAACATCCCTTTGCTATTTTGGAATAGAAAGATTGGATATTGCTTGGATATTTGTTGGATCCATTTTGATTCCAGTGGGTGAAATATGGTTTACAAGAACTATACCTTTAGTTAACAACATGTGGCATTTTTCATGGCTAAGGGATAAGTTGGTTTCCTTTCATCAAATGAGAACCTTTTCTAGATTGGTCAAGGCTTCCTGAAATGTGTAACCATAAACCATGAATTTGTCTATGTACACTTCTATACAGTCATGTATCAAATATGAAAATATACCTAATACATGCCACTAAAATGTGGTAGGTGCATTATAGAGTCCAAAGGGAATACTCCATATGAAAAATTTCCCCATGGGAAAGTGAAACTAGTTTTCTCTTAATCCTCTGGGGCTACTTGGATTTGATTGCATCCACTAAACCCATTGAGAAAAGAAAAATACTTCTTCCTTGCTAAGGTATCTAAGGCTTGATCAATGAAAGGTAGCAAAAAGTGTTCTTTGGAAGTGGCTTTGTTCAACCCCCTGTAATCCACGCAAATTTTCCATTTCTCATTTTTATTTGGAACTATGACAAGGGGAGATATCCATTAACTATTGGATATATGGGATTAGATGAAATTTGCGTTTATCAATTTGTGTAAATCTTCTTTCACTATCTCACGGATTCTAGGTTTCATTCAACATTGGGGTTATTGAACATGTCATAAATTTTCCCATATATATATATATATATATATATATAAGTACAGAGATGAGGAAGGATTCATTTCATGTCATACTATATTCTCATGCAAATGTATCAATGTTCTTTCATAACAATTCAATGAGTTATTGCTTTTGTGGATTTTCCAGGCTAGGACTAATATTGAGTATTTTTCCTAAACTAATTTATATAGGCATACTACTTGTTTTTGGGGATGCAAGGTATATAGAGTTAGGCATAAATTCATATTCATATTTTACAATAGATATTAAATGTATTTCAAAAAAAAAGTGCACTATATTATTAGTGCAGGAATCAAGATCAACTATGGAATAACAAATGAAATACACATCAGTTTTGTCTTTAAAGGCAAGGGATAAATCAAACGTGACCAATGGTTGTATATATTCATCGTCATTGTCCCCATTTCATACCCACATAAGTGTTTCTTGGTCTAAGATTGGTTTAGCAGGAGGATATAAGGTAATATTTTTAGTAGAGTTTCCATGGGAAATGGTCATGTCTCGATATTTACGACCAATATAGGCATCAGTTGTGGATAACTATGGTCTACCTAGGATTAAGGGATAACCCCAAAGATTATATTTGGTGGAAAAACAATAAATTTTGTTGGGTATTCCCAAGAATATATAGATATAAATACATCTTCTATTATACCCTCAAGTTTGACAGTAGATCAATTAGTTGTTTGGAGGGATGTAGAAGTTTGTCGTAGATTGGTCAATCTAAGATTTTTCATGCTTTCTCTGGTCATAACATTTATGGAAGTTTCTAAATCAATTAGAGTGTTAGGATTACAAATATTTTTAATTTACACATCGGATATAGGGATTCGAGGATCTGTGTACTTGCTAGTAACGAATTTTCCAAGAATCAAATCAACAAGTTGATCAATTACTTGGATAGTTGGAGGATCCTTCCTCTTTCTGCCAAGTTTCATTAAGCACAGTTCTCATATATCCTTCGAATAAATGGGAACATCTGTGATTGTTTGAAATAATGGAATATTGACACACACATTCTTCAACTCCCCAAGGAAGTCAAATTCGGGTTGGGAAAGGGTTTTGTCAATTTTTAACCTCTCTGGATAGGGATGTAATGATGCATCCCTAGATTGTAGTTGATATGAAATTTCAGGGGAATCAATTTGTGGAATTTTTGGAGAAGGATTGGTGGAATTATTTTATACAGTTTGGTTTCGAGCTTGGATTTTGAACTTCCTCCTCTACCTCTTCCAAGATTATTAGAGTATTTTGTTTATTTATAATCCTCCCTAATCTTAAGTAGACTCCTTGACAATCAACATGGGAGATAGTACAAGTAGTAAAATCAGACAACTCAATAGTGTCGATGGATTGAGTTGTTTTATTATTTGTGTTAGGTGTGGATTGTATAGGTAGTTATGGTATTGGCAAAGGATTGTTAGAAGGTAGCTATAATTTTTGTTTCTATTGAGGTGATTGGAATTGTTGTTGGGGAAATTGTGGAACTTGCTATTGCTAGTTTCCAAAATAAGTGCCCCGTCACCCTTGTGGCCATTGATAAGTCTGGGTTGGTTGTGGTGGATATTTTTTCCAAGACATGTAAGGATACCAAGATTGAGGAGGTTATTTCATTTCTTGGTTAGTCCAAAATGAATTGTAGAACTAAGAAGGATCTTGATTCATACCTGGTGATTGTGGTTTCCATGGTCAATTTTGTGAAATTAAATAAATTTTCTCAATCTCTTCAGTAGTTCCCTAACACACAACTTTTAATTTAGGAAATGAAGGACACGAGTTGTTAGTATCATGATTCTATTCAAAAAACTTGCAGACTTCAGGATTATTTAGTGGGAACTCTATCAAGGGATGCTTCTTTCTACACTTTGATAAAAATATTGATAATTATATCTCATCTTCTACATGTTTCTTCTTAACTTACAATGTGTCAAATTGTGAGCTTAAAGAACCAAACATATCAGTTTTAAAATTTTCCAAAAAAATACCAATTACAGCACAAGTGGCTTCTCCTCAATATGATTTGGTGATTCTAGCAGCAACATCTCATGTACCATTCCCATTCTTTGAATTTCCCCATAAATGTATTTTATGTAATTCATAGATCTAATCATATTCTATCTGGAAAATTTCACCTCCTCCAATCAAATTCAAAAGGTCAAGGCAATCATCTCTTATTTCTCTAATCAAAATGGTTCACAAAGTGTCGTTATCCAATTTACTTTTCTTGGAAATTTGCAAATTATATTGGAATTGTTCCACATAATATTCCAAACTATCATCCTCCTATGAGTAATCTTAAAGATTTCCTCAAAAAGGTACCTTTCTTTCTAGTAGTCCTAATACTTTTTTAGGAATGCTTGTTGCATATCATCCCACGTATGGATGCTCTACCCACCAAGTCCCATAAGATAGTGTAGTGATGCATTCTTTAAAGTGTTAGGAAACAACTTTGTCTTATGAGCATATATTGTATAGTCATAACTTCTGCAAAGGATGCCAAAATAAAAAAGGAAAGTATTTGGGTCTTCATTAGAAAAACCATTAAAATTAGGAAGAGTTGAAGGATAAATATTCTTCATTGGTGCCTCTTCTTTAGTGTATATGATTGGAAAATCAAAGGTTATCTTAGAAACAACTTATTCCTATGATGAAATAATGATGATCAATGGGTCCTCAAGAGGTGGTACCTCTTATGCTCTTGATTCTCAAGAAGAAATCGATTATTTAGAGTATATTGGTTCATGGACTAGATTATGTTGAGACTCTCAATATGAATTAGGCTATCCACTAAATTATCAAATATTTTGTATATATTGGTCCTTTAGTGTGAGTATTACACTTTTCCTCCATTGTAGAAGATATTTTTGCTACAGATTCAGTAGTAGAATTGTTAAGAACCAAACATCAATATAGCATAGAAAAACCTCAAAAAAAGTACTCAACGCCTTGAAAAAGAGATAATTTCAGATAATAAGCCTCTTCGAGGGGGCAACCTCCTTTCACCCCACTTAAAATGTTCAAGTACAAGATGATTCAAATTGAAAATGTATCCTTGGTATATATAGGAGACTAGGAGTTATAATTACAACTAATGGCCTAAAGCCGACATAAATAAAATAACATTACTAATATAATATGCCCCAATTAAGGGGTAATGAGCCAATATTAGGGCTTAACATGCCCCTCCCCTTGTTGAGACAAGTATTGTCCACAACACTTGAGTAAGTAACTCACGGATTAACCGTATAAAGACTCATCTTCCCAAGTGGAATCTTCGGATAGTTTCCTCCATTTAATGAGATACTCTTGAAATGGATCTATTCCTCGGTGGGCGAATTCTTGTGTCGATTGATGACCCGAGGATCCAACATGATTTTCCCTTCCTCACATCAAGTTCGGAAATATAGTTTGAGCCAGGATCTTTTAATATATAACCTTCTTTAAGCATGAAACATGGAAAGCGGGGTGTACTCATGAAGATGCACACAACTCCAATCTGTATTCCATAGTACAAATCTTTTTCAACACCTTATAAAGGCCATAATACTTTGGTGATAATTTGTGTCCTTCTTGGCTTGCTTGGGGACATCTGTTGTATGGTTGTAGTCTTAAAACGCAATCCCTACTTCAAATCTTCTTTCCTACGATGTTGATCTGCTTGTTGTTTCATGCGATTTTGTGCCATGGTCAAGTTGTCATTTAAGATTTGGAGAACTTGTTGTTGATTCTCACGATCCCGATCTTCCCTTGCTTGAACCTTAGATTTTTCTTTTTAGAAAAGAAGTGACGGAAGAATTGGTATCTATAAAGAGATTACCATAAATGGTGTCATTTTGTTGCGGTATGAAAAGGTGTTATACCACCATTCTTCAAGGGTAACCATTTGAACCATTGTGTTTGTTTATGAGACAAAGCAACGAGTAGCCTTCAATTTGTTCACTATCTCGGTTGTCCAGCCAGTTGAGGATGATAGGATGAGCTATGAGCCAATTGAGTACCCAAACAGAAAACAATTATGTCCAAAATGTCCGGTGAAGATGGGATCTCAGTCACTTCTGATGAAATCTTTGGGCTGCCAAAACGCGCTTTTTGAGCTAATCTCCACGAGATGCGATTGGGGGAAACGCGTACTAGATTTGAAGGGATGAGAGAGTGCACAAAGGATGTCGCGTGCCAGTCGATCTATTAACGAAATCACCATGATTACACTCTTTCCCCTTGGACTTTGGTAACCACGGCCAGTGAAATCCATGGAAACCTCCTCCAGTGATGACTTGGGATGGACAATGGTTATAATAAAAATACCCGGGGTCTTAATTGTTTCACCTTATTTTGTTGGCAAACCGGACATTCTGACCCACAAGCGTTTGAACATTAGTTTTAAGTCCATCCCAAAAAAAAAAAAATCCTTCTTGACTACATGGTAGGTTTTCAAAATCCAGTGCCCTCCTATTGGAGAGGTGTGCAATTCAATAGTACCTTTGTTTGAGTTGGAGTTCTTACATCAATATAAGCGATCTTTGTACCATGTGAATCATTTTTCCATGTAAATGTATCTAATGCCGCGGAATCCTGGCAACCTTTGAATGAGAGTCCACACTTTTGTCATTCTTTCGATTTCATCCGCTTCTATTATCTAATTGGTTTGGATGATCGAGATAACAGAGAAAGGCCTCAACATCTTCATCCTTTCTTGAGTGCATTTGCCACAACATTTGCTTCCCCTTTTTATAGAGGATTTCAAAATCATAACCCAATATTTTGGTTACCATTTTGTTGTTCTTACGAAGATAGTCCTTTTGCAAGTATTTAAGACTATCATGATGCGTTTTTTTTTGGCCAATAGAGTGCTTACCAGTAGAAAGGACACCATTTCTTCCAATGCATGTAGTATTGCCATCATTTCCTTCTCATAAAATGGGTTTGTGTAAAGTCCTTTCCCTTGAGTGGTGGAGCTTTTCAAAAGCCGGGGGCCTTCCTTCCTTGCAGGACAGCACCAATACCATTTCAGAGCATCATTCCACAATAAAGGTTTTTGTGAAATGCAGGTGGTGGGCAGGGAGCTTTACACATCACCTCTTCAAGTTGTTCAAAAGATTTGGTTGCCTCTAGAGTCCATGAAAATGAATCCTTCTTAGTTGAATTAATGTCGTTAAGGTGCTGCTATTCTTCCCTGAGATCCAGAATTTCGACTTGCGGTAGTAACTTGTCAAACCCAAAAATCCTAAAGATTCTTCAATGTTTTTGAGGGTCGGTCAGGTCCATCATAATAGCTCTTTTGTTAGGGTCTACATTGACACCTTCATGAGATACAATATGACCCAAATGCCCTCAGCTACTCAAAGAAACATTTGGATGGTTTGGCGGAATGTGTTGCTCCTTTAGTAGTTGGCACCTTGTCAACGTAATGGACATGATCATCCCAAGACTTGTTATAGATTAGTATATCATCAAAATGCCGCCTGGAGATTTTTGAAGGAAGGGATTGAAAATGGAATTCGTAGCCAGGATAATGGAAGGTCATTTGTAGAAATGCAAAGGCATGACCAAAATTCATAATGTGTCATGAGTTTTGAATGTTGTTTTGGGATATCTTCTTCCTTCGATACGATCAGTGATACCGAGCGAAGATCGATTTTGTGAAATAGATTGCTCCATGTAGTTTCATCTAACAATTCATCAATGGCCAGGGGAGATAGAACTTATCTTTAATAGTGATCTTATTTGACTCTCTATAATGGACTACCTCGCCATGAGTTATCTTCTTGAATACCATTACCAGCAGTGCAGAGTAAAGAACTTTGACTAGGTATAATAATGTCGACCTCTAACATTTCTTCAACCATGCGCTCAATTTCTATATACACGGTAAGGGTATCTGTATCACGATGTTAGCAGGAACACTTCGAGGAATTGGGTGAATTTCATGATCATGATTTGAGTGGGTGGAAGACCTTTGGAATATCTTCAAATACTTTGGAATGCTTATCAATGATCCTTTGGAATCTTGAGGAATAGATGGCTTATATGTTTGAACATCTAGTGAGCATGGTTGTGCAATAATGCCTTGATGCCTTTTTCAATAATTTTTGTCATATTTGTTAAGAGCTTATCACCTTACCGAGTTTCCTATGAGTATCTTAACTCAATTTATTTTTCCTTCCAATGAAAATTTCATGAAAAGTTCTTGAGAATTAAAGCCATTGTTCCTAATAGATTGCTCCATGTAGTTACTAATTTTAACATCTGCTTTCCACCCATGGGTATAGAAATCATTGGACTATTCATTACATATTCCCCATAGTAAGATTGATCTTGTGCATTTTCACGAGAAATTCATAGTTCCTCCATGCAATCATTACTTGAAACTTTGTGGAAATTAGGATATACAAAGCAATTGAGATCTTTGGCTAATTTATAGTGAATGAAATTATGAATGCGCGGAATCGAATTAGGACTATTACCTTTCTTTTTGATGTATCATGATCTTGAGGGTTTGAGGAGTGTTAATTCCGGCCAATGCATTACAAGATATCGTAGAGTCCAACTCTTGAGGGCAATGAGAAATTACTTCTACGTTTTCATCTTGAGATGGTTCTTCTTCTTCTTCTTCCCTCTTCACAATCTAGCAGTGTGTGAATAATTTCTTCTCACCGCACTTATGTCCCTTATTTTACTTTTTATCACAATTAAAACATAAACCTTTTGCATTATTTCCTCCAATTGTTGAGGTGTCAACCTTGTAGGTTGAGGTGTTTTTAGAAGAAGGAGCATTGTTCTCTCTATAGATGTTAGAGATTGGTCCTTCTAGTAATATAACCATATTTTTGCTTTCAACATTTTTTACAACAAATCACATTCATCAATGATTTGGGTTCCCAAAGAAGCCGAACCTCATGTTGAATGTTATCCTTTAAGTTTCTATGAATACATCAATCAAGTGCTCATATGGAATATCACGGTACCTTTATATTCAATCTTTGGAAGTTCTCGATATTAGCACCATTAGCGAACCCTTTTGCTTGAGATTTATCAATTGGCTAAGAGACGGTATTTCTCCTTGTATCCTCATGAGTGTGCTATCATTTCTTACGTGAAAATGTCGTCCAAGTGGCCGAGTGATTTCTTGAGAACAAAGCCGATACCATACAAATTGTGGTGGAGTTCTAAATATAAAGAAGCAATTAGGACCTTTTTGTGTATGGCACATGGAATCAAAATAATTTCTCCATCCCCGGAAGTATCCATGTGATTGGGTCCTTCCCATCAAACTTCCTCCATATCAATCTTAGGAGCGTGGTTGGTCTACAAACCAAAGTTGGGTTTTACTCCATTGTTGATTCACCTTCCTTGTGTCTCATCATGAATTTCATGGATGGAAACACTTTCCAGTGTCTTCTCTGTTATGAGAATTTTCAATACTTCCATGATCTCCCCTTTTAAACCATCCATCTTAGTATCAACTTATCTTCCATTGAATCCATCATCTCTTGTAGTTCATCTTTTATTTACTATCTTCTTTTGTAAATCATTTATCCTAAGCATTTCTTCACCTTCATCAAGAGTCAAATTACTAGGTTACTACGGAGGCTTAGTTGGTGTAGAAATTCCCTTTATTGGTGGCATGTTATTAGAGTATCACTTTAAACCTTGATTTTTGGGTGGGATTTACGCTTTAGACAATATTTCTTATATTTGTATATCCAAGTTTGACCTTTTAGGTATGAAACTTTTTATGTAGTTCTCGATATTTATTCTCTGCAATTCCACAGGTCTGATCAAAATTGGATGTGCCAAATTGGAATTCACCGGTAACTTTCCCACAACTTGTCGATTCTTGGCCTTTCAGGAGATCTCACTTGTATAAGCGTGCCCATGAAATAATTTATATAAAATTCTAAACCTCACACGAGAAATACTCTGGTGTCTGTATATGATCCAATGAAACTAGTCCACTCGGTGGATACTCTAGAATAAGTTATGAGGATTGTTTTACGGAACACCTTCTTGAGACTAGTCAATAGAACTAGTCAGATACCTATCTTAACAAGGTGTATCTACAAATTTAAGATGACCCAAAATCTGAGGGTACACCATGGATACCTTTCTAATTTATGTAAATAACCTCACGAGGTTAGGGGCTGAAGCGTTAAAGGAATTTTTATAGAGAAAAATGTTGCAATGGCTTCGGTTAGGGATGATTCCATAACCCTATGTTATGCAGGAAATTATATCTGAGAAAGTATAAGGCCTCGGAGCTTAATTTTGAACCCAGCGTACCTTGATCAGTCTACAAATATCCTCCAAGTTGTTCCTTAGAAGCATTGTAGAAAAAGTTATAGCGAATATTCCAAGATTAATGCCGGATGTAGCGGCAAACCCAGACCTTGAGCTCACGATACATGTTAGAACCAAACATCAATATAGCATAGAAAAACCTCGAGGAAAAGTACTCAAAGCCTTGAAAAGAGATAATTTTAGATAATAATCCTCTTAGGGAAACCTCCTTTTACCCCACTTAAAATGTTCAGAAGTACAAGATGATTCAAATGAAAATGTCTCATGGTATATATATGAGACCTAGGAGGTATAATTACAACTAATGGCTAAGACATAAATAAAAATAACATTACTAATATAATATGCCCCGATTAAGGAGTAATGAGCTACAATATTAGGGCTTAACAAGAATGCCTAATATGACCCTGTTGATTATGGATTGATTTCCCTGAGCTTAAGAATGCCTAATATGACCCTGTTGATTATGGATTGATTTCCCTGAGCTTCCCCCCCATAAAGATCTACTTGCAAATTGGTTAGTACCTTGGGTAGATATTATTGTGCCACATGCTCATGTTCTTGGATTTCTATCCCCATTCATGCATATATATGATTCTAAATAAATTCAAAACACTTTGTATGCAATCTTGCAAAGAGGGACGTCGACTATTCCTACAATGCAAATCCCCTTACCATGAGTTTTTTATTCCAACTAAATAAAAATTCCTAAAGTATTTTGACACCTCCCTAGAAACAATGCCAAAAATGGTAGGTCTTCTATATACCCTATTAATTCCTAGCATGGAATCTAGTCTTTTGGTGCACTTAATTTTCAACCCAAGGTTTGTAATCTTGTAAGGTGTTGTGCAAAATATATGAAAGGCTCAGAGATTAATGAGTTAGTTGGACACTTTCATCATGTTGTTAACAAATATATAGAAACCCAATTATAGTAAACTAAAAGTCAAAAAATTGTACACAAAAACACAGATGATTATTTATATTCATAGGTTCTATGCATGAGACCTATAACAACAAACTATTAGCTGATAAACAATGAGATCAATTCTTGTTCAAACACACACTCTATAAGTTATAACATGAACTCATGAAAGCAATTTAACTTTAAAAACATCTAAGCAATCATATGCAAAACATGAATATATGGTATAAAAACATAAACATAAAGGAGAAGCAACATTAGTTTCCTTTGGAGTGGGCCCTTTCTCTATGAAACGAGGTTCTAAAGAATATGTATAGTTCTAAGTCTACTTCAATGATCAAATTATCATACACAAACTGAAAAAATATGCTTGTATTAGGAAATTGCAAGAACTACATCAAACTCTATCTCTGTCTCTATTTCTACAATCTCTAATCCCCAATCTACCTTTCTCTTCTATATAAGAGGTAAGCATAGATTTTTGGTTTAACTAACTAACCAAATCATTGAATGGAAATAATGAGCCACTCACTTGAAGAATCGTTTATTCTTCAAGTGGATACAAACATCTATCACAGCCATTAAATGAAACAAAGCATCTTATTGAATTACATAATTACAACAGTGATAAAACTAAGCATCTAATATAACTAAGCAATTGAACTAGTTATTGGAATAATACAGTCTTAATTATTTTGTAGATGCTAATTGCATCCAAAGGTATCTACGCATTCATCATCATAGTAGAAAAATTCTCTAACAACACATAAACTTATGTAAATGGTAGCAAGTGACAAGTGGCATGTTTGTTGTCTTGGATTCATGGCATTGATTACGATGATTGGGACTCACAGTAGCAGTGTTGTTTATTAGGAGTCACAGTATCATGTAACATGTGCATATCCATAG
>SNQJ01S0009798.1:137196-152001 GCA_010110895.2 Picea sitchensis
TCAAGGCCTCCTGGGTGACGTCCTGGTCATCAAAGGGAAACGCTCCATCTGAGAAGGGTCAACCCCCCTGGGATGGGCTCAGCGAAAGCGTCCTGGATGGAACGCCCTTCTTCTTCTCATGTGCAAGAGCTCAACCAATCACTATCCTGTCTCTTCCCCTGATGGGGTCCCAACAACCATCTAATGGGCTCTTCAGCCCCATGGAGGTCTGAGCTAATCATCTCCCCATGTGTGCCGGTCCAACTGGTACCTATCCATCGGGCATGGTCCTGCATGTCAAAAACTTCGCCCTCCATGGGCTCATTAGTCACAGGGATCATGGCAATGTCAATCACGTTTCATCATTAATTTTATCAAATACATGCATAAAAACCTTGATATATCATTTGATAGCTCAAAGACATTACAATGACCTACAATACAAAGCCGAAGAAAAAGACAAAATACCCTATTGGGCCAGCATCCATAAGAAAAGGAAAGTCTCCAGAGGGTACCATCCAAGCCATGTAAAACGAGGTGATGTGGTCGAGGGATGTCTAGACATACGGGTAGAGTGAAAGACAGGGATGCATGATATTACCTGTGGGTGCCTTTGTAGAAGGCGAGTTGTACTTGTCATGGATGCAATTCTTTCCAAGCCCTTTATTGCCTTTATTCTTTCTTTTCTTTATTGTTTTTTCTTTTTATTTCAAGGTCTAACTAGAGGACACTGCCTTGGTGTGGTGACCAAAGTTGACAGTGTTACCCACAAGCACTTTCACAGAGATGATAAGGTTGGCTCGTGATGAGACCCCCTTTCCCTTGGCCATGCAACCAAAGGTCACTGCCCTGGCGTGGTGACCAGATAATGGCAATGTCATACTGCTAGGTACCCATGAACATAATAGGTTGGCTTGTGATGAGACCCCCTATCCTCTTGGCTAGGTCTTGTTTTGTTATTTTTCTTCGGGTCCCTATTATTTCTTGCTGAGAGGCTTTTTATTGCCTTCTCAGGGATCCCTGGGCGAGGCATCTCTAGGTTTCATTTTTATGGCTTTTATCTTTTACCAACTGCTTTTACCTTCTGGGCCTTTAGCCCCTTCTTCCCATGAGATAAGGTGCAACCCCACAAACAGATCATCCTAATGCTCGGACCAAGGGAATGGGACAAATGAGTAGGAGATAAGATGTAAAGTGATGATATGATGGGAGCGGACGATGGCTCTTCAGAAATCCCCCCGGTGGAAAACCAAAACCTATGGATACATGCTTGCTAGGGCACCCCGTCAATCCCCCCAACCATGGTCAAGTGGGTTAATGTAAGATCCAAGCAGTTGTCAGAAATAAAAGGAATTCGATGCATATATCTAAAGGTTATAATGATAAAAAATGACACATACCATGATACCTTGACCAATTACCTCATGAAGCAAGAGTCTTCTCCGATACAAGACCAGGCTGATGGTGATGGATGTTGTTGTTGCTGAGAAGACAAGTCTGACGAAGGAGAAGAAAGATGGGCCCTCCAGGGCCATGCTCAAGTCAATCCTGCTCTCGGTACTCCATGTCTAGGACCTATGGGCCTCGAGACATGATCTCCTAGTTATCCCTAGAAATCGGGGATAACAGGTCATACAAATAATAAATGCGACAAAGGACTACAAAGTTTATATTATGATATTTCTGCGGATTACAAAGGCCGAATGCGGCTGAATAAAATGACAACACTCGGCTAGATCAAAAGACAAAAGGATCTTAGCCGGAATACAAATAAACAACTAAAGATAATACCCGGAATATGTGAGCACTGCGTAACTGCTGCTGAAGAATGATGGAAGACCTGTGTGATCTTCCCGATGACTAGGGTGTGTCTCTCAACACCGAAATCAACCAACTGGTGTCTTCCTCCTAGAATCCACTGAACTATCTCTCCTAAGATGCGCCTCTCTCCTCAATGACAAGTCATAATCTGCATAATAATGAATTAGGTCTTTGACCCTTCCTTTATAGCTTTCCAAAACCCTAAATCATGTCGAAACCCTAATTCATTGTTGACTTCCAAAACCCTAAATCACTGCTGAAACCCTAATTCACTGTTGACTGCTATTTTTAGCTCATAATGACTTAAAAGCGCTTTTACCCCTTTTTAGCTCAATGCCACTTTCCAAATATAACACCTGTGACTGGAGTGACCTCTAGTAACCCTATTTACCCCTCTTTGGCCCTAGCTATAGTCTAACGGGGCGGTTTAGACCATTAAGCCTCCTCTCTGGACCTCCTATTTGGAAAGGGACATTACAGACACTTTAGAAGGAAACACATAGATGATCATTGATTGCATTATGCAAAATTGAAAAGTCTGTGTTGAAATCGAAAAGTCCACGCCCAAAACAGTCAATAAACACGCCTGTACAAATTGAAATGCATTTCCATATGGTGGCATGACCCAAAAACATTTTGGACATGTACAATATTCATTTTGTACTCGAACCCGCTTTTTTGTACATTTCTTGGCTTGGTACAGGGGGAAGGGGGATGTTTCCTGCAACTTAGCTGTGGAACTTATGTAGCTTTGGTTTGCAAATGTTTCTCATATCATTATTGGACTATACAGTAGTATACAAAATTAAAAGTAAGTAAATTGAGTATGCTAATTTATTAATCTAGGCTAGGGATGTATTCACAAGTATTCTGCTAAGATAAACTATATTTGAGATTGTATTAGAGGAATCTAGGGAGTTTACCTAATCATGGATGTTGTGCAGAGAAGTCTTTATTTTAAATTGGTTATCTCAATCAATCCGAACTAAATATTGTTCTTAAGTTAAAGAAAGGTAACAGCAGCAACTAGGAAGTTTACCTAATCATGGATGTTGTGCAAAGAAGCCTTTATTTTAAATTGGTTATCTCAATCAATCAAATCTAAACATTGTTCTTAAGTTAAAGAAAGGTAACAGCAACAACTAGGATGTTGTCTTCTGTTATCTTTTCTCAGATATGTGTATGCAATCATGTTTTAGAGAGGATTTCACTATCTTAGGAAGCATTTGTTCATTTCAATTTACAAAATATATACATCACGTATTAGGAAGTGTTTGATTAGATCTATTTTGTGTTCTGAGCTGTGCAGCTTGGTTTTCTTTTCATAATATTGTTCACTCTGGCTGTTTCAGATGTTGAGCTTCTTATCAGAGCTTCCCTCACTCCGCCTTATTGTGGTAACAATCTAATCACATATTTTTCCTTTTGATATTTTACATTGAAGGGTGATTTCACTTTTGATGAGTTTATCCTTGTCTCTGAAGTAATGATATGGCATGTTCTGATATCCATCACTCAGGTTGTTGGAGCTGCAGAAGACCATATCCCTTCCCTCCCATCAAAAGCTGGAATTGAAATTATTTCTTATTCAAAATTACTGGATCAGGTAGAGTGTATTATTCTGCTATGTTGGAACTGAATTTCTTTATGATATTAGAGTTTCACTCACAAACAAGAATGTCAAGTACCAAATCAAGATATCTATTATCAACAGCTCTAGATGAGCCTTGATCAGGGAACTAGTACTTGCTACTTAGAAAATGTAATCTTAGCCAAACAAGATGAAGACATCCAAACGAGCTATAAATTTGGATTGAATGCAAAAATATGGTTAGTGGTCCTTATATTGGACGAGACTATTTTTAGAATCCATTATTAGCTTGCATGCTCATCATGATTGAAAATTAAAACTACTCCAATTAAATAATGGATGCTAATATTTACACATTTGTGATCTGACCTATTTATTGTTGGTCATATGAGCTAAGGTTTGATTCATGGCAAAGAACGGATAGAGAAAAGTATTCAGAAGTTAAAATATTAGTTTATCTTTAAGTAGTGAAGATCCGTACTTAAAGAATAGCTATTAGTTAAAAGTATTCAGAAGTTAAAATATTAGTTTATCTTTTAAGTAGTGAAGATTAGTACTTAAAGAATAGATATCAGAATTCATTTGAAATTGTTACTTTAAAAAAAATAAGGGGGTAAAAGTGTCAAGTATGTTGGCAATCAAGATATTTATGATTGTCGTTGTTCTTTTAGGGTCATAGTAATCTTCAGCCATTTCGACCTCCGATGCCAGAAGACATTGCAACATTTTGCTATACAAGTGGCACTACTGGAACTCCAAAGGTACTGTCTGTTCTTGTTTACTTTGAGTAAGCTTAATGTATGTGATTGATCTTGATATCTAAAGACTCTCTACGTTGACACTTGACATTAAATGTTTTTAGCAGACTACATTCATATGTTGTCTAAGAAAGCATCTTAAAGTTCCCCTTTTCTGACTGAAACAGGGTGCTGTACTATCCCATGAAAATCTGATTGCGAGTTCTGGCGGTGCTACTCTTAGCGTCAAACTCTATCCTACAGACGTGTATGTTTTTTTCAAGTTTAAAATAATGATCAATATTTAAATAAGTTGGAGATGAGTTGATATGATCTCCTTTTGAGTTGTGTTTCTTTGTGTATTCTCTAATGAGTAGCATTATATATTTTGCAGTTATATTTCTTATCTTCCTTTGGCACACATCTATGAACGGGCAAATTGCGTTGGGCTGGCCTACAGTGGTGTTGCTATTGGATTTTACCAAGGGGTATGGGAATTTCTCTCTATAATCCCTACAAGGTTGATTGCAGCGATAGGTTTGGGCTCCTTAGCAATATAGGATAAATATTATCTTGTTTTGTACATATGAAAACTATTTGTATAATTGCGGAGGCTGAATGATAAGAATCGACAAGGGATGGCTTTGTAGTATAATGTAATACATGGGGTGATACAACTGTTTTGTGGATGCAAAGGAGTTCTCACACATAAGCATGCACTTGATGTTTTGTTAATGTCAGAATTCTAAGCGTGTTCTGACAAATATATATTAAGTAGCAATGCCAAAGGAGTTAAATCAGATGCTAACTTGTTTTTTAATTAAGGCATTACTACCCTATCATAGACTGATGTCGTGCACAATACTTTTACAGGACAGTATGAAGCTAATGGACGATTTGGTGGCATTGAGACCTACAATATTTGCCAGTGTGCCTAGGCTTTACAATAGAATATATTCGGGGTACATATGACTTCCAATTAATGTCCTTGTAATTGTTGCTGAAATCTGTGTGAACCATGCTTTGAAATTTGAGTGACATGAATATAAATGTGTGTTATCATTTTATGTCTTTTTAAACAGAATTTTAAATGCTGTAAAGATGTCTGGGACACTCCGAGAAAGGCTTTTCAATGCTGCATTCAATGCTAAGAAGCAAGCCATCATGAATGGTAGGATATTCACATGCTTATGGATTTCCGTTCTTTATCATTTCTTTTGATGCGTAAGTTATTTCCGTTCTTTATCATTTCTTTTGATGCGTAAGTTATGAATCTTGAAATTCTTGAAATACCTATTTCTATCTCTTCTAGGGCTTGCCTCTTGTGTTTACCCCTTTGTACTCTTTATGTTTATTTGTATGTATTTTTGTGGCTAACGAGTGGCCTTCAACACTCTTCACATTACCAACTTGTCTTGTTGTATTGTCTAGCCCCATTGACCTATTTGGGAAATTTGTGGACATTCATATAAAATTTCATTTCATTTAATCTAAAGTGTTGTGTATTGAGTATGAACCAAGAAAATGTTTGGAGCTTGCTTTCGTATTCTTGACATACATATTAAAATATATATAAAAGTGAAAAATAAAAGTTCATATCTCTTAAAGATTTTGTGCTTTTCTTTTTTTTGAAATTTATGTGTTTATTTGTTCTATTTTAGAGTTCATTTATACAAACAGGTCATAAGTAGGTCCCACTCCCCTGGGGGATTTATTTATTTATTTTCAGTTTGCCCTCGTAAATGTATCATTTTTGGCATTGTTGGACAAGAAACATCTCAGAAACCTCCCTAGAAATATTTTCAGGAGTTTCATCCCTGTTCGGGTAGGAACCAAGGAAGGCAGGAGTTTTGTTTGACTGTGCTAGTATGGCAAAATACTCACTAGTAAATATTTGTACAAACTCAATGGAGCAATTTAAGACGTATTCAAAAAAAAAAATTGATAAAAGATTCCTTTGACTATCAATAAAAAAAACTGTACAGGGATTTAATAAAAAAATAAAAGGCCATGAAAGCAACCTCCACAATCAAGTCCATAACTCAAAAAAAAAGTGGGTTGCCTTAGGTCAAAACACCAACTAGGATGGAGTCTACATTACAATGTCTAAAAACCCAGCAAGCAAAGTGAAGCCACAAGAACAAATAAGCACTAAAAATTAACTATGCCAGCCATAGGAGGAGTAAGGTTGCAATTGTTCATGGCAGGGCCCCAACCATAAATCGTAGGGTCAGCATCAACAGATTGCATTGGGTTCCATCCATCAGTAGGAGGCTACGAGGGTTTGGGCCTATTGGAAATGCAAGACACAGTATGGAATTATTTGCTATTTTACATGGTGGGCTTGGGGGTCATCTTTGATCGTGCTCGTGCCTTTTGCGCACACATTGACCCAACCGGTTGTAGGTCTTATTATGTGGCAGGGCTCATGGTGCATGAGGTCCCATGCTAATTCTCCGACCATCATTGTAGATGCTCCATCTCAAGCTGGACTTTACGTGTTTGTACTGTGATTTCTATTGACAGTTTGGCACACATTAATGTGCCTTTGTACCAAGAAAATCTATGTGACAAGAAATCTGAATTAAAAAAACCATCATTTCTCTTTTTTGGAAGCCAAAAGATGATCTTAGCTTTGATAAGCATCCATGCAGATTGAAATTGAAAATCCCAAGGTAGGCGGTTTCCTAACAAGGCAACTTGCTAGGAAAGGAAAGTAGGGAGATATTGTTGGCATAAAGGCTTAGCCTAGGTCTAGGTAGCCTTGGAAAGAGGGAAAAACTAGAAAATATGTGTAAGGGTTTCAGTGCCCCACACTGCAGACAATGCATGTTTGACACACCTAGGAAGGTTAATCTCTTATATAACAAGAGAGTTCCAACAACTAGACACTAGGAAAAGAAGGACATTTTAGGTTCTAACATTGACATCCAGATAATGCGAAGTTTAAATAATCATGTTTTCTTCTTTGATTTCAGCCACTAGACCCTATTCAGTCGACCTTCAAGGGCATTCTTGGAGAAAACCCACTTGGAACTCATGACCGATTTATACTTGAATAAATACATGGGATTTCCCCATTACCATTTCTGTCACTAGGGTCAAGGTGTTGGAAGGCCAAGCTTTAACACTAGATTCTCATGAATGAGCCCCTGAATGTGGTCCAATATTAATTTATTAGAACTAGCTAGAGAAAATTTCCTCTTGACCTTGGCCTAGGGGAGCCAAAGGTTTGGAGGGGTTGTTCAAAAGATCATTAACAAAATGAATGCCATGCCTAAAGAGCCATAAGGATAAGAACTAGGAGGAATCTACCAAGTGCTTCCCCTTAAATAGAACTAGAGGAGACCACCAAAGGCAGTGCTCATTGAAAGATAGGCGAGATTGGAGGGATGACTTCGTCTAAGAGAGAGGGTATAACAACTTCTTAGGGTTTCCAAATGATTTGAACAATAATAGTACTAGACATATTAACATGACAGTGAACAAAAAGGATTGTAAAGAGATGCCTTGCCATGCACACTTTCCAAGCAAAAAACCTTGTCAAATTTGATGCCTTTAGAATTATATTCCAAAGTTCCTTTAACTCAAATCACCCACTTGGCACAAAGTGCTTGTGCTTGAATTTTGGTACGAATAATACCCATGCCATCATAATCTCACAGAGTGCAACAAAGATCCCAATTAGCTCCGTGAAATCCTTTGTTAGCTTTGGACAAAAGAAATTTCTTGAGGGCCTTTTCTAAACATGAATATGCTACTTTTGAGGGAACTTAGTAAGAGGAATAGTATACATGAGGTGCATATTTGAAACTTGGTCACCAAGGCTAAGGGATTAGTAATTCACTTGTCTATATTCTTCTCCACCGGTTGCACAACTACTTTGTAGAGGTCCCTAGCAGATTCCAACAAGGCAAAGGGGATGCCCAGGAATTTAAAGACCTAGCCTTACTTAATCCATGACTAATTTGGGAGGCCAATCAATTAGGCATAGGTTGCTAGCTTTGCTTGTAGCATTGCATTTTATCCCATTGAATACTTGAGCTCGAGGCTATGTCCAAACATTCCATGTCCTGAGCCTAGGAAGTTTGGTCTGCTAATGTTAGGAGGAGTCATCAACAAAGTGACCATTATCTAGTTGCCCAACATCTATTTTGGTGAGAGGAATCTCTCGAATTACACCCAAATTTACCTTAGATCTTGTTACACCTCATATTGTATGAGGTTCCACATTGTGATTTTCATCATATTGGTGGAGTTTACTGTTGGAGATCTTGATGGACTTGGTGATATACAACTTCATGGAGCTTCTTCTCTCCTTGGTTTTTGATCATTTGATGGGTACATCTTGGTCACTTCTCTTCTTGGTGGATGGTCATGGTTGGTGTTTATATCATGATTTTGGTGCTACTTTCATGTCTTGCTTGATGGATCAATCTCTTGACACACAAGTGTTTGTTTCTTCATGTGTTATCTTCTCGATGGAGCATTCTAGTGACTAGGTGTGTTGA
Source organism: Picea sitchensis (assembly GCA_010110895.2). NCBI lineage: Eukaryota > Viridiplantae > Streptophyta > Pinopsida > Pinales > Pinaceae > Picea > Picea sitchensis. The sequence goes on from SNQJ01S0009798.1 coordinate 145,836, forward strand.
TATCATGATGTTGGTTTGTTACTAGGAGGGGTATTGATACCATGATGTAGGTTTGTTACTAGGATGGGGTGTTCCACCTGGTCCTTATGTTGGATGTATGATGGGGGAATACTTGTTGGTTGGATGGAGTTAGCATTTTTTTTTTTTCATTATCTTATGATGTGGATGTAGTGTGGTGATACATGTTGCCTTGGTGTGATGTTGTTAGGTGATATAACATTATGATATTAGACACGACTTAGGGGGAAATGTGTTTGATGATGTCAATACCCTTGTTGATGTATTTTTTCCTAAGTTTGAGTTAGAAGGGTGGTACTACATATATTTTAGTGTTCTAGCTTTTTTCTAAGTAGATGATGCATTGTGATGTAATAATCCTTGGTGGTGCGCCCTAGGTTGGGCTTTATGTTTTGTTGGTATCATAGTGGGGGGGTTTTGTTAGGGAAAACATATTTTATTTGCATGGGACAACACTTTAGTAGAGTTCACCTCATTGGCACACATGTTCATGTTGATTTAATCATTTAGTGATTATTTGGGGGGGTGAACTATGGTTATATTAGAGCATTAGTCTTTGTGCACACATGTTGAGGATGATTTAATCAATGAATTTTTTACCCTAGTTTGACCACTTGGAGGCTAATTGCTTGAGCACCCTACTTCATTTTTGAATCCTTACACACTTGGAGGGGTTTCTTTGTAGGAGGCTTAGGGTTTTTGTTGGATTTCTCCCTTCTTTAGCACAGATTCAAAGCCATGCATGGTTATTTTAATATTGTTGGAGAGGTTGGCACAGTTCTCTAAGGTGCACCTTCTTTGGTTGGTTGGGAATCTTTATGACATGGCATATGAAGGAGTATTTGATTATTTTATTGATGAGGAGTGTAACCACCTTGGAACACTTCTCTTGGTCGCCTTCCTCTTGTGCACATGGTTTTGGTAAATCAATTGATTGTTTTACAAAACAAATGGTCTTTGCACATTATTTGATGAGTTGTAATCACCTTGGAATATTTTATTGGTGAGTTGACTTGGTCAAACTTAATAGGGTTGAGGTGGTTTCATGTTGGAGAGAATTCGTTGGGTTCTCATCTTTCCCACTTGCATAGGTTTTGAGTCGTGTTACACCATATATTGTATGGGGTGTTCGAGCATTGGTTGATGACACTTTGCAGGATGACACCCATGGACTTTCTATGTACCAGTTGCAGATTTGGGGGGAACTTTGTTATTGCACACATTTTTTTTTGCTACCCTCATTGTTTACCTGACCCTTGGGCAACCAAGAAAGAAGGTGGCATTGTTACAAGATGACTTGGATTTATCATTTCCATGCATCTTTGCTCACTTCATCTTATCGGATTTATTGGTCATATATTGTATCATTGGTGGAGGTTGCTTGTACCATTGTCGCCTCCAATGATGTTGCTTGTTTCATATGGGTTTGGTTCAGTGACATGTCTCCTCTTCTTCGAGATACATTCATTGTTGTTTGTTACTTCCCCCTTAGTTCATTGGATTACGCTATCCATGGGGAGCTAGGCAAGGACCCCTACCTAGACTTATACTGATATTGTCCATTACACGACACAAGGTGATTTCATCCTTTTGGGAGACTTCAACGCATGTACTAGAGATCTACAAGTTTCGCGCCATGACATATTCAAGGATAATTTTTGTCTTCATGAGATTGATTATGTGGAAGTGGATCTTCACAGGGCATCAGACAATGTGTTGGGACCTCTTTCAGCATATGGTAGGCTCCTCTTACACTTGGGCGAGTCTCATAATTTGTTTATCCTTAATATCCTATCGTGTTTTCTAGAGTATAGCAGATTTACTTGTTTTTGTCACAACGGGGGGGAGGGGGGCACTAGTGTCATTTACTATGTCTTCGCCAATTAGGGCTTGCTTCTGTTTATAAACTAGTTCTCTAGATCTCAAATTCCTTTAGTAGACCATGCCCTTCTCTCCTTTTTCCTCTGTGCTAATCCCCCACCCCCTCAAGCCCCCCTCGAACCACCATTTTCTTCAAGGATACAGTTGGAGTCACCAATCAAAATGCACGTGCCTTTCTTGTTGCATAAATAAAGTCTTTGGTCTATCCCCAGTATGGTTGCTAAAAATGTTCATCTCTTTTTCTTGTCAAAGAAAAAGGATCAACATTGAAGGGGTTAGGGGAAAATCCCAGAATTCCTCCCTCATTTTTAGACAGGTGACACTCCTCTTTTCTGAGTTTCAGTTTTTCTTTGCTCACTCAAAAATGGGTGAGTGCTAAACAACAAACCCAACAAATCTTTCAACTTATGGAAAGCTCTTAATTGACAACAAATTTTCTTTTAAAGCATAATGCTACCTGAAAAAGGACTAGGCAATCTCAATCATTGAAGGAAAAGAAAATAAAGATAAATGTGAGATTATCTTGCTAACAGAGTTTACCCACAACACAGACTTTGCCTTTTTTAAAAATAATATAAGCCCAAAATCAACCATGACTTGGCAAGATGAAGGAAAAAGAGAATATGGAGAAGTCTTCAAAGAACTTTAAAGGACTAAAGCATTACGAGTCAAACACGCTGAAAATGAGCCACTTTCTCAATATTCCATTTATTTAGAACTACATAGAATTCAGAAAAACAATGTGGCTGCTTAAGTAGTTCTTTGTGGTGATATATTAAAATAATAATAAGATCCCAAATGCAACAAATTTAAGGTTGTTTAAAACAAGAGGGTCGAGACAGCCTCAAAAAGATCTCAATGACAAATACTTAAAGTTAATGATTTCATTTTATCTCTACAAGCTGGGATGGGGCTCTCACAGACCTGAAAATATAGGAAATGCCTGGAAGAAAACGAATAAACAACTAATCAGTCTTAGGTTTTCCTGTGGCAGAGCATTCATGGAAAAACCTAATGGCAAAGAACAACTGGGAAGGAAAAGTGGAAGGTAAACTCATAGTAGACAAACTTAAAAGATTGGGAAAGGCATGAGATCTAGGAAGTGAACCCTGTGAATGTCCTTGAATGCATATTTTGTAATGCTTTCTGCATCCTCTTGCAGTTGCTTTGGAAGTTAGGGTTTTTGCCCCTTTTCCAATTTGTCATTTACGTATCCCTTTATGAAATAATGACTAGGTCACTTAATCAATGCCTTATTAAATGCCCCTTGTCAAAGGTGTACTTAGAAATCCGTGCCCCCAACTAGGGCCTGCTTTTGATCTTTATGAATATTATTTAATAAACTTTTATCCTAAATAAATAAATGCTAGTTTCCATATATAATCATGACTGTGTTTTAATTTTTTGATCTTGATAATTGATATTCCAGCCATGAAAACCATTCTCAGGTCATTCTTCATGCTTTAATATTTCCAATGAACTCATGTTTTCAAAATTTGGATACATGTAGATCGAGTTATGAGCTCTGGAAGTCAAGGTTCCAAACCAATCCAAGTTTATGCCCATGGAACATACCCGAAGGTTCTTTGAATTTTTCAGAAAAATATTGCAAGATTCAGCCCTAACACTACAACCAATATGTTCTTCACCTTCTTAGCTTTCTGATGAGCTCTTGTTTACCCAATTTCAACACCAGGAGCTCAAGATATGGCCTTTGAAAGATGGAGACTCAGCCATCGTTGATTAGTTTCCTTGTGCAATCTGAGTTATTGATTAAAATTCGCCCTATTATCCCACATGCATTTTGGGAGGACAGATTGAGCTCTTTATAAAGAAGAGTGCTTCCTTATTAGTATAGAGTGTGGTAGAAGAGATTGAGCCATGTAAAACGTATGTAGCTTGTTGTTAGTGTAATTTTTGGTTGCCATATCACCACCTAGTCACCTTGCCATGTCATTGCTCAGTCACCACTAGCCAACCATACTTGCCAAGTGTCTAGCTAGGATAAATCCACATGCCATGATTTGGTTGGATGTGCCACATGTCAACTTGTGGTTGGCTGCAAGGTGTCTTGGGATGTGTGCAAGGGGAAGGGGGAAAAAAACTTAGGATAGATAAAACATATTCGGAGAAAAACAAGTGTGGAGGTACGTAGGAGGCCACCTCCGCATCTCGCATGGAAAAACGGGTGTGGAGGTAGAGGGATAGGGGTGATGCAAGGGAGATGAACACCAGTAGGGCAACGAACGAGGAGGGTTTTTAGGCATAGTTTTACAAATATGGTATCAATTCCTTGGTTCCCTATATAGTTAATCTATTTAAGCATGTCATTTGCTCAAGGTTCCACTTCCCACCAACATGGTCCCACCATATGATCCACCCTAACCAAAAATCGAGGTCCAAAGTTAGGCTGAAAAATTATTGAACTATCATGGTGGGTCACACATTCTCCAAGTTGTATGTTATAGACCTCTATAGAATATATTCAAAGATACTTGATGAGAGATGGCTCTGGGCAAAAGGCCAGGCAAGCTTTTGACCTTAGTACCAGATCACCAACCACATCCTTATTCTTTGTGCCATCATAGAGGAGGTGAGACCTTGCTCTTTGAAATTGCTTTGTAGACTTTCAAATGGCATTTAACTTGGTCCTAAGGGAGGCCTTGTTCTAGTGACTTAGTGATATTGGCATTTATGGCATTCTTCTCTATACTACCATACATCTCTATGAGTTTATCCTTGGAAACCTCTGTACAATGCATGGACTGTTTGATTTCATCGGGAGCACCATTGGGGTGAAGTAGGGGTGTCCTCTCTCACCCATACTGTTTGGGATATATATTGATGAGCTATAATCCTTTTTGTAGGAGCATATATAACCCGTGGATGATTGTCTCCTTCACGATGTCTTAATTTCCATCCTCCTCTTCGAGTCCTCTTAGTATCCAACACAAAAGGTTTTTTGAGATAGTTGGACACCTTATCTTGATTTTGTGACATTCAACAGTTTACAGTCAACCTTGGGAAAACCAAGGTTATGATTTTCAACAACTCAAAGAATGTCCTATCAAATTACCATTTCTACTTCTGAGATGAGGAGATCGAGATCACCACAAATTACACCTACCTAGGTGTTTAATTTTTAAGCCCCTGTTTTGGATTGAGACAAGCTCTCTAGCCTCTTATCAACAAGGGATATGGTTCCCTAGCTCTTCTTGAGTGAAAGTGATTTCAACACCAATTTCAAGACATCCTGTCCAAGATGGACCTTTTGGGAAACATCATCAAGACCATGGTTTTGAACGATTCTATGATTGGGGGACCTAGTTTGTTAGAGGAGGAGTGGGATCAAATGGAGAGGTTTCAATTTCTTATGCTTTGTTGCATCATCAAATGCAAGAGGATTGTTCTCCATCATATTATTCATGTTAGTTTGCATCACCCACCTTCTGGGAGGAGGACATCTTTAGACTAGTTTCTCTACTTCATTGGATTTAGAATTTGTTGATTTAGCCATCGACAAATCGATACCCTTACCTTGCACATTGTTCCTAAGAGGTCATTGCCTTGACATGACCCTCTTGACGAGCCCATGGCTAGTTTGTTAAGGTTACGTGCCTAGTATAATTTGTGGGCATCTTGGTGGATAAACTTCCCCCATTTAGATGCTCTTTGAATGCCCCTTGCCAACTATTTTGAAACAAGTAGGAGTTGAACAAGAACATTAGAGAAAATATTTATAAGCAGTACATCTAGCTCTCGTGGGTAGATCTACCTTGGAAGGTCAAGCCCTTTTCTAGTTTTCTATGTAGAGCACTTCCTAGAGCTTAGGAGATGACCTCATTATCAGACCAACTTACACACTTTTCCACTTGCCACCATATCGCATGAGTAGATAGGGTTACCTACTTTGTCATCTACAGGTGATCGTGATGGAGGAGTATTTCTTTTTTTGGAGTCCCATCTATTATGAGAGTTGAGGTTGGGATCAGTGTTACCGGAAGCTTCCCCCCCCCCGCTTCGAAGCCCCGAAGCTCAATTGGGGCGGGTGCATCCAGGAAGCTCGGGCTGAAGCGCACTTCAAAATTTAGGAAGTGCGCTTCGGGGCTCTTGAACACACTCCCTGCCATTTCCGAAGCGTCCCCCTCCGAAGCGCGCTTCACGCACGCTTCTGATGAAGGCCTGCGCGCTTCCAAGGGGGAATGAGGTGTTTTGGTGTGCAGCTAAGGGTTATTTTGCCTTACTAGTGCTATTTAAAGAGGTCCCC
>SNQJ01S0009798.1:155088-172560 GCA_010110895.2 Picea sitchensis
ATTTCGTGAAATACATATCTCAAGGAAACCCATCGGGCACTTCCTCTCATTCTGAGGATGGTACCTAGGCCTATACAACAATACACTCTTTAAGAGCTCAACATGTCACTTGTAGGAATTGATCTTGGGTGGGGACGATAACATCCTCTCAACTACCTAGACTAGACCCAATTGACACAGACACACACACACACATAATTTAATATATATTTTTTCAATAATACATTATTTTGCAAGAAAATAAGAATAATCGGGTAATTTGTAGATAATTTTATAAACAAATTAGAGTTTAATTTGTCTTCATTTTCCATAGATTAGGGTTTCTAGACTTCTTATGGGTCCCACGCCTCACATGGGTACTTGCCTGCTTTCGATAAGTTTTAGAGGCCTTTCTGTGTTTTTGTGAGTATCTGGTACTGGTAGGTGGGTATTTTAGGAGTTTTTTGCCACAAAGAAATTCACTAAGAGTAGCTTGTCGTGGTCACCTTGGTTGACCATTGAAATCATAAACTACTTGATTCTCTGGTGAGTGTATGTAATGTTCCCATTTTTGGATTCCCCTACCTTGCAGTCAAAGGGAACTTTATGAGTTTATGTCAACCTGACCAAAAGAGTAAAAAGAGGATAACAGTAAGCTCATGCAATTTGGAGGAGTTATATGGGGCCAGACTAGTTCATTCACCATCTTTCATCATCAAGATCATTTCCGCATAGTTCGTTTTTGGTTTCGTGGCATTCTAACGATTTCCGTAATTTTGGGTTATTATTGAGCATATTTTAATCAATTACACCGAAGGTGCTATTTGGAGCTTGTTTCTTGGAGGAACACCTTAGTGTAATAGCTCGTTGGAACCGAGACAAAAATATCTACAAGACAGGATGATAAAAAGTGACTTTCAGTGGCCGGAGAAGTTATAAGGGCAAATTAATCACTTTTTGAAGTAAAAAGGGTCATTAAATTAATAAAGTGATTTTATGAAGAAATATTAAAGATGAATTAAAAGTCACTTGAATGGAAAAAGGTGAAAGGAGGTATAAAAGAAAGATAGGAGCTTCTATTCTCTCATTATGTTGATTGATTTTTTATGTCTGGCCTCTTGGCTAGAGAGCTCAAGATACTTGAGGGTTTTGAGGGTTTTGACTAAATAAACCCTAGAGATCAGCAAGGGAGTGAAATATTCTCCCGTCCTTGATCCAATATTCCAAGGTGGTGAAAGATTCCATCCTCACCATTCTATTCAGTTTCAGAACAGTTTCAGTACTGTTTGTGGAGGTAGGGGCGCAAATCTGGGTTTTCTGCAGAACTGGGGCACATTGTCTAGGAAAGAAGAGTTCGTTGGGGCTTGAGGACACTGGATTTGGAGGAGAACTCACTCCATAGGTATTTCTTATCACCAAGGTGCCTTTTCTCATCAGTCTTGGAAGAGTTTTCTCTGCATATTTATTTATTATTGTACCTGGGCGAATTTTTGAAGGAGGGCGCATTGGTTCTTGGTGATACAGTGAGTTGGAAGGTCAAATCTCTTGTTACAGCTAAGGGATCTCTTCTTAGGATTTTTCCATCTTCATATCTATAGTTGGACAACTATTTACAGGGATTTGGAGGCCATATCCATAGAGGTCGAAATTCCTTGGGTTCCTACAGCCAGAAAGGGCACAACTCAGCCAGGAAATTTGCCAGTCTTGAAGGAGGGAAAGAAATTGATCTTATCAGACTTTGCATGCAACCATTGGGGATCCAGGAGAACTCATATCATTCTCTTCTTTGTATCTTGGAGGTTTCTACAACCACAACTTCCATATTATCCATATATTTTCTAGATCTGTATATCTCTTGTATTGAGGTCATCTTATATATTAAATAAAAGTCAGATCTAGAGTTTTGTGTCTATTTCCTTATGTTGTTCTCTTTGTATCTTTTTATTTGTCTATTGTTGCTCCATATCATTCAATTATTTATTGCCAAACACTTAAATTCAAACCCAGCGCAACTTTAGAAAACAAACAACAAACTATTAAACAAAAATACCACAAACAGACAAGCAATAAACCTTAAGGTTCCTAGTAGTCATACTTGGGAACATTACAGTGTAGAAGTGGTGTAGAAGAGCACACTTTTCGACTACCACTCCCTTGCACATGGCACTAGGAGGAGCTTTACTAGGCTACCTTAGTCGAAGGTCGACTTGAGTTGGTCGTGTTAGCTTTTGGGGTTACTCCAAAAGTGTTTAAGCCATGCTTGCAAGTGCTTCATGCAATGTAGGGTGTTTTACTACAAAATCTAGAACCCCCATATGATTTAAAGTCCCAAGCATCAAGGGGATAATCTTGTGCAACTCAAGAAGGCTATCCAATGTCATTGCAGTAGCTCTTCCTCTCACTTTTGGTTGGATTTTCTCCAACTCAAGGGAGCATGCCCTATGGATAGGACTGCTAAGGCTATATAGTAGAGGCACAAGGTGATATATCGAAGAGTTAGCCTAAGAAAAATAAGTAGTAGTTGTATAAGTGGAAGAATGATTGGTGTGAGCATGAAAGATGAAGGTTGAAACCCCAAGACTAAGTGCCTAATCACACCTTGAGAAAATGGAGTCAAGGAAGTATGGATCAAAGAGGGTGAGTGCATGAAGATGTAAGGCAATGAGGGCTGCTATGCATGCTACAAATCAGCCTTAATTTGCTAAAATTTATAGCATAAAATTACCTTGGAAGACTAAGGGTGCCATTCTTAAGCATTGTTTTGAAAACAAGTTATATCTCCTAGTAAACACCACCATGATAAAAACACAATGACAAAATAGAAGCTCCACCTAGGTTTGAAACTAGGGCACACCACCAAATGACTATACCATGATAAATATCTCATCAAGTCTTAGGAAAAGGTTTGATCATTAAATATGTATGTATTACCCCCACACCCTAACTCCAACTTAGGAAATCTACACCCACAAAGGTACTAACATCATCAAACAACATTCCACCTAGGTGATTTCCAACAAATGTTACAATGCTATGTCATATCACCTAAGGAAATCCCTCCAAGGCAAAGAACTACCACAACACACCCATCATATTACCACATTAACATCATGAGAGAAGTGGATAATATGAATGCTAACCCATCCAATCATCAAGTATGTTCCCACCACACATCAAAACAAGAGGACTGTGTAGAACACCCCTCCTAGTGACAAACCAACTTCATAACATCAACACACCTAGTCACTAGGAACCTCCAACAACATCATGAAACATCTACCTCCTAACATCATCATCTAACCCCTTGGGGGGATAGAACCACCATCCAAGAACAAGATGTAGCACATCCGAGATAAGCATATATATCAAAAGATTCAAAACCACACCATAATGAGATAGCATGCTCCATAATCATCAAATATGTAACCAAGAGGTGATCAACAAGGAAATCACATGTGAGAAGAGCACAGAATCAACAAACACAATCAACCACCCAAGGAGAAGTGAGACTCCCCAAACCAAAAATATCCATCAAATGCCAAGAAGAGAAAGGGCTCCATGAAGATGAATCCCCCAAGTCAATCTAATTCATGAAGATGAATCCCCCAAGTTGGTCCAATTCTCCAAGGTACCAACAACAAATCTCCATGAATGTGTTGAAAATCACAAAGTGGAACCTTATACAATATGAGGTGTAACAGGGTGCATGGTGTATGGATGACCTTTAGTTGCTCCAAGATGGACATACACAATAGAGTTGACTTGCTTGTTGATTGCTAGACCTTATATGGATGTTTATATGGCATTCTTCCTTGGATCCTTGGGGGACCTATGGAGCTTGGTGACTTCTTCGTGTCCCTAGCACATGGAGTTTGGCTTCTTGCTTGGAGGACACCTTGCTTTGGAGGAGGAGGCTTGGGCATCTTGGAAGAGGGCATTGATCTCTCTCTCTCTCTCTCTCTCTCTCTCTCTCTCTCTCTCTATATATATATATATATGAAGTTTCGAGCTGTCCAAAATTGTGTAATTATAGATTTGGTTTTCAGCTTGCATTGTCTTCTTGATTGGGTAATTTCCAATACTTCTTGTTCATGCTGATTTGACATAACATAAGGCTGAAATTGTTAAGTGATTTAACATATAACTTGAAGATAAGAGAGCAGATTTTCTTCTGTAAAATCCGCTGCACTAAAGTGATTTTCAGATCTGGTATATGTTTAGAAAAGTGTGCCTTGGCTGTAGAAACTTGTAGGAATTTGTTCAATATCTTTTCTCTTGAGCTGCCTAGTGTGTTGGGTTGAAGAATTAAAATATTGTGTGCTGTTTGCTATTGTAAATTAATATGTCAGATCATCCCTAAGGCTGAAAGTTCACTGGGATTAGATCTGGAAAATCTTAGGTGTTAAGTGAAATTTCTGAATTTGCATTAAAAGGAATTTTGGCAAATTCAACAAGGTGTGGATGTGGCCTTGGGACTGGGGTATCGTTGGCTGTGCCATTACATTTGTTATTACGAACAACTTAACTGTAGACACCTTCATCTACATAAGTTGCCTAGGGAGCTTTGGGTGCAGGAGGAGCTTGGTTGGGCAAGGCCACCTCTGGGTTGGCTTGGGTTATAATTGGGCAATCATGGATACAATTATCAGGTCTTTGATGGTGGAAGCAAGTGTTGGGAAAATTGATGTATTGGACACATTGGCAGTGCACTTGGTTACCAATTCGGATGAGCACAAATTCCTTGAGTTTTTTGGAAAGGTTAACCCTAATGCAAACCCTAGACTGAGGCCAAGCGTGAAAAAACTTCTCATGCTTATGGTAGATAAACTCCTGTTGGTTGGCTGCCATTTTCCCCAGGGCTGCCAAAACTGCATAGAGAGGTTGTGGAAATCCACTCAGACTAGGCAAGCTGTTTGGGGAACTTTGTTAGTGGAAAAGTCATGGGTCGAGCGGGAAAAAATCACTAGGGTATTCTTACAGATCCAAGGGCCTCTAAATATGATTTCATGCACATGGGCTGGTTCAATAAACTGAAACAAGAAGAAACCCTTTGTTATACTGTGGGTATGGGTGCAATGCCATCCACGTGGCTCCCAATGCCTCTCGAATCCAATTTTGAATCACAATGTTGGGAGGCACTCTCCCTTCAGAGTAACTCGGAATGGAGCTTTGTGTAAACGGATTGCATAAACTATCATATTCAGAATAAAAAAATTCAATATCAGGAGGTTCATCACCTTATACACCTTGGGGATAAACTTCTAGGGAGCTTTGGTGTCGTCTCCACTCTCTAGATTGGTAGTAGTTTTGAAAATGACAATAGATTTTGTGGGTGAGGCCATATCACCTCCCCTTGATAGAAAGGCCACGGCCTGACAGGCAAGCTAGGCCATAATCAATGTGATAAGACTGAACAATTATTTTGAAGTTTGTAGCAACCCACAATGTCATGATCCCTCAGGCCATGGCTCTCTTAGCTTAGCCTAAAAATTTTATTTTCAGATAGTGTCTGCTACAAAACATGTACTGGTGAATATTGCAACATTTTAAAAATTAGTGGGACTCCAACTTTGTGGTCTGCCCCTCCCCAAAATCCTCCAACCCCTGCATCACAATGCTTCAAATGTTTTGGGTACTGAAATGCATCAATATAATGAGACCTAATTGTGGAGGTTCGCCTACTCTGTTAAACATTTGTTGATTATGTAATCACGGGTCTTCTTGCTGACTTGAGCATCTTTTGTTTCTGCCCAACGATATTACTTTTCTCGTGAGTCTCATAAATGTTGTTGCGGGTGTCTATATTCCTCGTTTTGCTCCGCTAGTGAGTCTCAGAAGTTGTTGTTGGGTGTTGTCATCCTCTATGGGCTCTGTTCTTAGTGGTCTAATAAACTTTATGCAAGGTGTGGTCTACTCTTTAGTTTATCAAAATAATCTTGCTAATGTAAGTTCTCCATCTACCAAGTGCGCTCTTGATGCTCTATACTCTGATCATTGTCGTGCTACTCATATTGTACAAATCCTTTCCACGTTACTCAAAATATCTTATATTATGGCGTTTGGTACCTTATGTTCTTTTCTTTTAATCTTCGGAAAGTTTAGAACCTTGTAAAAATAAAAAAATGTTATTTTGCCTTTAAATCAATTAGTCATTCAAATTTCAACTTTGCCTCTTTATTTTATCATATTGATGTCTTTCCTCTCCTTGAATCCAGATGAGCCTTTATTGGTCTTGTCAAACAACTCTTAGTGCCATAATTATGTCTTTTTGTCTATTTTGAATTATTTAAATTTTAAAAGTTTCATGTCTCCCCGTTCCCTAAAATTTCAAGGAGGTTGTGTTTCCATGCCACCCGTTTTAGGAAAACCATGCCATTTTCCAAATATTGTGCAATTTAGAAAAATAAAGGTGATTTATAAGTTATTACTCACATCTAAAGCTTTGCCAATCCAGAAGCTGGTTTGGGATGAAGTCTTTGAGTTGATAAAATAGCATCCTCCGTCACTCCAATATTAGTATTGGAAAAGGTTTATGTATCATTGCCTTGTGAACCCTTCTTTATTTTGTAATTGTTATTTTGTAATTGTTATGCATGTGATGCTTGCTATTACAAGCTATTACCATACATCCATATCCCTAAATGGGATTTTGTTGCACATTATTAATATTTGATTGCTTTCCATGTGTTTGTTTTGTGAATTATCCTATGTTGATAACAATTGCAAGAAAGGAAGTTTATAACTCTAAGCTATGTTAACGGATCCGTCGACCTTGGGGTTGGATCCGCGGATCTCGGAGTGGATTCGTTTCATAAACGTTTCCCGTGCCAAAGGGAAACAGATCTCTCCACCGTAAAACGCATCTCAATAATCACCTGCGGATTGTGCAATTTTGGGTTTTTCAAAATATGAAAAAAAAAAACAGTTTTGCCTGTCGTTTCGTTTTCGGCACATGTGTTTAGTCGCAGCTAGACTGTAAGTCACGGACGGTTTGCCTAACCGTAACAAGTCCCTTCAACGTGTTTAGTCGCAACTTGATTGTAAGTCACGGATGGGTTTGCCTAACTGTAACAAAACCTTTCAACATCGATATCTCTCTCTATGACAGCCAAGAAATTAAGTAATTCCCGGCCTGTAAGTGTTGACGGAGGAGGAAGACGATGAATGTGTTAATGGAAGATGCATTAAATTAGACCTATATTGATAACTTATAATTTATAATTTAATGGAGGATGCCTTAAATTAATAATTTTTTTCCAACAGGAAAATTTCTCGATTATATATATTATATAATTTATGTTCATAACAAGAGGTTACAATCGCAGCTATGAAGAAGTAGGGATAACTTTCACCTTTAGTAGTCTTTCGACCAGCAAAGGGAGAAAGTTCATATGCAAGATGTGGTGAGGAGAAAATTCATGCGATAAGCTGCATGGACACTGAGAGAGAGAGAGATGCCGAAAGGAAATTTTTCGGAAGAGAAGAAGTAACTTGAGATCAAAGAGAAATCCAACTTTCATTACAAGAAAGTCCATTGAGGAAGGAGAAATAATTGATCTTAGCACATGGATAGAAAGAGGGGGGGGGGGCTCATGGCCATCTATCCAGAGATTGTAAGATATGATTCTCACTTTTTTCTCGAGCGCTGCCTTTGAGAGTTGATCAACAAATTTGTTGTGCTCACGATATATGTGGTTGTAGCTGATTCTTTTGAAAGTGGGCTGCAGTAGCCTAATTATGTCCTTCCAAGCCAAGAGGGAGATTGCTTGGATATCGCCCCGGTAGCTCAACCACTCAATAACAATTCTGGAATCCCCGAGTACCTGAAGGGATTCTATGTGGAGTCTGGAGGCCAAGTAAAGAGTGGCCCAGGCACCCAAAAGTTCTGCCTTGGTATTGGTGCCCGGGCCACAGTTGAAAGTCCATTTGTAAAAGGTGTTTTAAGTGATTTTAATTAATCCTCCAACTCCACTCTGTGATCCATTTGAGAGAGTTGCTCCATCAAACCATGTTGTAGAGGTGTCTTCTAGATTAGGTACCTTCATAGTGCGTTGTATTCTTGGCTTGATAGCAAGAGTATCATTCAAAGATTTGAAGATTCCAAGAGCTTTGTAGGCTGCAACACTTGAGGATGGGGTCCCATTATCAAAAATAGTATTATTTCTTTCCAGCCAAACAGTCCAGCAGATTAGAGATGGAAGATGCATGAGTTTGTGCTCTTTTTGTGCCCAAGAGTCAAAACATTCCGAGAGCGAAATCCCATCCCAGATGGAATGTAGATTTAGTGCCAAAGCAATTTTGTGCCAAACCTGTCTAGTGAAAAGGCACTTGATAAACAGATGGTCTGCAGTTTCTGAATCTAGATGGCATAGGTGGCAATAGCTTGGGCCAGACTAGCCCTTTCTTAGGAGAATGTCCCAATTATTTAATTTGTATTCAGTCAACAGCCAGGTAATTTTTTTTATCTTAGGCGGAATGCGCCAAGACCAAATGTGTTTTCTCCATCCTCTGACATTTGAGTGCCAATGCGAATTAGATAGGGCAACATACACATTTTGGACAGAGAGATTACCTGAGCGATCGCCCCCCAACCAATGAAGTTGGTCTTCCGAATCCGAAAGGTGAATTCCTAGATGCGTGAGGGCTAAACAATATTTATTCCAGTCGCAAGCTAAATCCAGGTTGAGGCCAAGTCTTGCGCTGGAGATCCAACTATTCGACTGGTGTTTTGATCTGGAGGTATCCCTGATTTGATATAGGTACCAAATATTTTTAGAATGAAGATGTGTTAACAGCTGTGGGGATAAGGACACTGAAGCATCCATCCCAAGTATACGGTCGCGGCCAAGTGCAATAGCATGCCCTGAGCCTGGAAGCCAACGGGTGATCATGTATTTAGTTTTCGTGATGTTCCTCCAAAAAAAAGATGTTCATCTGGTGGTGGCTGACTCTGCTAAAATCCAACTGTTGATTGTGTGATGGCAGAGGTATTTGTCAAGTATTATAGAATGCCAAATGCTCGGTCGAATCAGCATGTGCCAAAGAGAATTGGCCGCAAGAGCTTGGCTAAAAAGAAAAGTATTTTGAATCCCCCATCCTCCCTTTTGTTTTGGTTTAGCCAGAGTATGCCAGTTGTAGAGGTGTTGCCAGGTGTGATCAAAATAGCCAGACCAAAGAAAGTTAAAGATCAACTTGTGGAGTTTTGTGAGGACCGAGGCAGGGATGGCAGCTAGGGCCATCCGATACACTGCCTGTCCTTCAAGGACTGCTTTGATCAGAGTAAACCTGCAACCAAAGGGAGAGCCACCTCATGCACCAATGACCCGTTCTTTTTTCCACTTTGGCAAGTAGCCAGTTCCAGTCTGAAGGCTTGTAGGAGTCTGATTTTAAATGATAGCCCAGATAATTGAGACCAGAGGAAAGAGGTGAGAAGGAGTAGGGGAAGATACCTTTAATCTGGTCCAGAGAACTATGATGTAAATTAGCAAAGTGGAAAGTGGATTTGTCCCAATTGATCGTCAAGCCCGTGGCACTGCAGAAGTTGAATAAAATCTCTTTTATTTCTATCCATTCCTGAAGAGTGCCCTTGGTCAGGATGAGGACGTCGTCTGCAAAAAGGAAATGTAGAATCTTGATGGTTATGGACACCTTTATTCTAGATATCTTTCCTTCATCTTGGGCTGATTTGAGGAGCAGGCTCAAGGCTTCCATAGCCAAAATGAAAAGTAGAGGTGAGAGGGGGCAGCCCTGCCTCAGACTTCTGCCCATGCGAAAGAAAGAGGAGGATTCTCCTTTGACCAAAATGGCAAGGTTGGCGCTGACTACACAGCTCATAATCCACTTTATCATTGGGTGGTTGAAGCCTGTCTATGCTAGAATCAATCTAAGAAAATCCCAATCAATGCAATCAAAGGCCTTTTTGAGGTCCAATTTGAGAATAACTTATAACTTATTAATTTACCATATATATTATTTACAATGTATTAATATATATGTAAAGTTATTTAATTTAGAATGTTTTACAATGTATATTATTTACAATGTATTTGTAAAGTTATTTAATTTACAATGTTTTACAATGTATTAATAACTTTTATATATATTCAGAGGAGCAGGGTATGTATACTTGATTTTAGTAGTCAAATTGTTGAACCTAGGAGGTCTCTTATCCCACAAACAAAGAAATCTTCTACACCAATTTGATGTCTAGCTTGACCATAACCTTAAAATTAGATTATTATTATTATTATATGTAAAGTTATATACATTAATAAAACTAAAAAGCTATATTAATAACTATACAATATAAATTTATGATATAACTTAAATATTAAAGTTATTTAATTTATAATATATTAATAACTTATATATATATATATATATAAAACTAAGGTAACTACACGAAATAAATTTATTAAAATGATACAATATAAATTTATAATATAACTTATATATTAAAATTATTTAATTTATAATATATTAATAACTTTATATATATATATATATATATAACCTGCCGTATCTGGATCTTGGTAACTTAGTCTGTAAGTCATTATTTGCACCATAAGTTTTGCTAATCCAAAAGATGGCTTTGGGGGTGCAGGTTGCAAGATTTATGTAATATCTTCCTTTTTCACTCTATCACTAATTTCACCATAGCACTTTTAGTGTCATGCCTGTATACCTCTCTTTGGCTTGTGGTTGTTATCTTTGTAATGTCTGTTACATATTAATAATACGTTCTTCCCATTCTCATATGTGACAAGTGTGTTGTGAATAATCCCAGATGGATAATGATTACATATTAATAATACGTTCTTCCCATTCTCATATGTGACAAATGTGTTGTGAATAATCCCAGATGGATAATGATGGAAAGACAGTGACAAGTGTGTTGTGAATAATCCCAGATGGATAATGATGGAAAGACAGTGGTGGTTTATATCTTTACAAGTTATTAACTGCATAAACTTTGTCGATTCGCAAGCTAGCTTTGGGGTGTGAGTTGCTGGGTTGGGTTGATGTGATAGCATCAAATCCATTTTACGTGAAAAGGTCCTATTCTAAGTTCTGATTTTTCAAAATAGAGTAGGAGACCAGCAAAACAAAGAGCACTATTGTATGGCTTTTAGACAGATTTTGCTTGAAAATTTTTGTTCCTGTCCTAGTGTTTCCCCATTTCATGCAGTTTTCTACTTAGACTACCGCCAAGCTTCTGATACATTTGGATCGTTTCCGTACCCATTTTTGGAAACCCGTTTATTGTTTCCATTGCATGAGGACACAGCTGTTTGTTCTTGTGTTAGCAAAACATGTGCCTCTCTGCAAACTTCACGGAACAAAAAAAATATTAAAATCAGAAATGTTGCTATTTCTCTGTTTCAAATTGAAGTATTATTCTGCATTTCAGGTAGGTATATTTAATATTTATTGATTTACATATTGGACTTTCATAATGTGCTACAATCTTAAAAGTTATGGCTAAATCCCATGAATCAGTTACCCAGTCTATCTTTTTTAATCAAAATAACTCTCAAATTGGTTATGTTTGACTCATAGACAATATAGTTAGGTTAATGTCGTATAGATCAGTCGAGTCTCTTAATGTTGCATAACTCAGTTGAGTCGCTAACCATGATCGGGAGTCTTTAACCATCTCAACCATCTTCTATGAAAAAATTATAGTATAAAACTATGGCGGTTATACAGATTCATTTTATTGTATAGATTGGATTTAATGAGATGCTTTGCTTGTCAACCACATGCTATAACTAAGAGAATGTGGTGTTCTTCCCTATAGTGATATGATTGAGCTAGAGAGTAAAGAGATAATCAGACCGAGGCAGTTTTAATCTCTGTTTCTTATCCCTGTCTTGTGCACTGGTCTTACAGTATATTATATTGTTTTCTCTGAATCTATGCATGGTTTGTTTAAATTTTGAACACAAATGATCCATTATTACCCTGGCCATTTTTTTACATATTACTATTCATTCTGTAGAGTCCCCCTTGACAGGTAGATACAAGGTATTCCAAATTTTGGGAGTAGCTTTATGTCTGTGGTTGTGATAATTCAAGGGGACGTTTTTGGGGTTATACTTAACAGGATTCTCCTAGTTTTTGTATATAGTAGAATATGTTTGGTAATTTGTTCATACAATCAAGAAAATATATTGTTCATACAATCAAGGAGATTTTAGGCATCAAAATGAGGTTCAACTCTGGCAATATTTATATTTCTATGTTTCAGATCGTGATGTATATAAATATAGAATGCATGCTGGCGAGTGCAATTATGTGTGGGTATATCCAAGGATTGATGTGCATATTGAAATTTGATGGGCCTGTCACTTTCCAGGAAAGGTGCCATCGCCAATTTGGGACAAGCTAGTTTTCAATAAAATAAGGGCAAGACTTGGGGGTCGTGTCCGACTTATGATTTCAGGGGCCTCACCATTATCTCCTGAAGTTATGGACTTCCTGAGAATGTATGTTCATTTTTACGGGATCATTTTCCCCTGCATCATTTTTCTATAATTATGATATTTCTTTTCATAATTAGTGGTGTTTCACTAATATTTATTTCCAAAATAATTTTGTCTGTTCCTTTGCAGTTGTTTTGGTGGCAGAGTTTCTGAGGGTTATGGGATGACAGAGACATCTTGCACTATTTGCCTGTGTGATGAGGGTGACAATTTGTCAGGTCATGTTGGATCGCCTAGTGCTGCATGTGGTATGGTTCTATGGTTCAAACCATTCAATCTTCTAATATCTGATTATTCTTCTGTTGTCGTTTTTTCCTTTTATTCCCTTTTCTTGCATTTTCCAGCACAATGGTTGTTAATATACCTTGATGCTTTTGTTGTTAATCTGATCACATTTATTGTTTTTTACTTTGCAGAAGTAAAGCTAGAAGATGTTCCAGAAATGGATTATACTTCTGATGACAAACCATATCCTCGTGGTGAAATTTGTGTTAGAGGACCTATAGTTTTCAAGGGGTACTATAAAGATGAATTGCAAACGTAATCAACATATCTTTATTCTCAATATGACCCTTAGTTTGATTGTGATATATTGTATTATATGGCTGGTGTCCGAGTGTCCGTTGAGATGCTCTGATGTCGCAGTCGAAAATTTACATCCAAATAGGTTTTGTTTAGATATAATGGATCATATTTTTCTTTTGTGGGAATTAGAAAATATATAAGCTACTTTGAGGTGTATTATTAATGAATTGGCTGATGTGATTATGCCATCCAACTACAGGCGGGAAATACTTGATGACAATGGCTGGCTACACACTGGAGATATAGGTCTCTGGCTGCCTGGTGGGCGATTGAAGATCATTGATCGGTACTATGTTCCCTTGAAATGTTCTTTTATTATGGATTTTTATGATGATATACCCCATCTTTATATTTGTGAAACTAATATCTTGTGAGGACATATCTATTTCTCATTTCCTTATAACATTATTATATAGCACCCTAAGTTGGTTATGGTGGTTTAACCACCTAATTGCTAATTGCTAACCGTAACAGTTCAATGCCACATTGGTCACTTATATCTATTATCCACCAACATTAATGCCCACTTATAAAGTTCATATAACATAAAAGAATCAGACATTAATACTAAATTGATGATGGCAATGATGATGATTACCGTCCATTGAGACCAACTTTGGTCTATCGGACCCTAAGAAATTACTAATTAGATGGTCAACTGATTTTCTTTAACATTTTATTTCTATGATTGAAAATATTGTAGAGAATCTTTCTTAGTTATCTTGAGTGTTAAAAATATTATAGAATTGACCCCTATTGTGCGCATAAGAAGGGCATTCTAAGATAAATTGCTTTTCATCCTCTACTTTCTTAGTATCACAAAGATTACAAATTCTATCTTCTCAAGGTGTTTTAGGTCTTGTGCAAAGTCTAGTTTCCCTATGAAGCTCACGAGATTTTGTTCTAATTTTAACAATGTTGATTTTATTCTTTAAACTACCAATAGAAGAAAGGTAGATTTGAACTTCTAACATGGGGTTATAATCTCTTTATAGTATATAAGCTTTATCTCATTCTTTATTTCTTGTGGCACCATAATTTCTCTTTAAATTTAGTTGTGATAGTGCTTTTGATGTTAAAAATGTTTTGGAGAGTGGCCTCCTCTTGAATCCTCTAGTGGTTCAGCTAGGAAACAACATCCTTATGCCATCCTTTCTCAAGCCTTAAATAACCTTTATCGGAAGTTGAAGAAATTCTGGAAGCCCTGCCTCTAAGAGGAGAATGGGATAGGGCGTATTATTCTTAATTTTAAGATTATA
The DNA here is from genome assembly GCA_010110895.2 of Picea sitchensis. Lineage (NCBI taxonomy): Eukaryota > Viridiplantae > Streptophyta > Pinopsida > Pinales > Pinaceae > Picea > Picea sitchensis. The sequence goes on from SNQJ01S0009798.1 coordinate 169,397, forward strand.
AACTATAATTACTTTTTATGGATTTGTTCATTTCTCCTCCAAATTTCTCTAGAAATTCTACAACCCCAAATCTCACAACCATAAATGATAACTAGGATAAGAAGGGTATTGAAGAGGGTAATTGGAGCTCATTGTTTGCTCCTTCAATACTATGTTTCATAGAGTTTGACATATGGTAAAAATTCATTCAAGACACAATAGATATCATTTTGTCTCTCCCATCCTCCATGTGATTTGTGACTTAAGGGCATGATTTTTGTTGGTATGCAAAGATAAAATCTTTGCTTTGCTACCTTGATCTGGAGGTTTAAATATCCCTTGTCCTTGTTAGCTTTTGAAAATACTCCAAAAGTGTTTTCATCTAGTGCTAGTCCCTTGGTGATGCTTCATGGACATATTGATGGCTCATTATGAGTGGATGCTTGACATTGGTTAGAGTGCTAGCACGACACCCTTACCTAGGAGGTTGTTGTCCTAATAGACATGATAACTAACCCATCAAGTGCACATAATACAAGTAGACACTTGTTCAATTAGGAGAGGTACCTACCTAGGAGGAGCACTAGGCACTTGGAAGAGGGCACTTAGCCCTAAGAGCTTGGGACAATGCGATATACACCTTAGAGGTTGGACATTTGACTTGAGGATGCTTGGGTTGAGGAGCATACTTATGGAGGTGGGTTGTGGACCCAAATACATCTGTTGAGGAGAAGCATTGGAGCATGATAATCACATTGACACATGAGAGGAGCATTGGGCATATGAGACAACATGTGGTACACAATTAGAGGAGGCATTCCTTGCATGAGGACACTTGGATATCATCATCAAAGAGTAGTGTTAGAATAAGATTTTGTTGGAGAGTGCACCATCCTAGAGGAGGGGCGTTGAACCCTAGGAGAATCATGTTTAGAAGGCATTTCATCTTGGGGTTGGATAAATCCTAGTATGACACTTGTACATCCTTGTATTGTAGAGTGCTTCATGTGGGGTTGCCTTGTTGGTTACTTATATGGACATGAGTCCTTGTTTTATGTTAGCCTCCCTCACCTACTCAATAGATAAATGAAGGAGAGAGCTCTTGTAATCATTATAATCATTCTACTCTATTCTATCTTTGTAATTTTCTTGGAAATACCTTGCAGGGAGAAAGACTATGGTTAATGAGTAAACCTTAGGAGAAAGACAAGAAGAGAGAGAGAGAGAGAGAGAGAGAGACGTCTTGGTTGTTCTTGGAGATATTTCTCTTGTGGGATGCTAGGGTTTGTGCTATGCAACTAAGCATTAGAGAGGAACATAATGGTGGAGGTGATGGTGATTTGTCTTGTGGGATGCTAGGGTTTGTGCTATGCAAGTAAACCTTAGAGAAGAACATGATGGTGGAGGTGACGGTGATTTGTATTGTGGTTCTTGTTGTAGCACTAGTGTTCCAACCATAGTAGTAGACATCAAGAGAAGAGTTAACACCTTGGACGATTTTGTAGCCTTGTTTTCATGTGATGCATGGAGGTTGGGGCAAGATTATGGAGAGCCTAGCTTGATGATTCTTGAGCTTGGTGTGATTTCTTCCTTGGAAGAAGACTCAGTTATTGTATTCTTGATGTTCCATGGAGGTCTTGGTGCTTGTGTTGATGCAAGAGTTGATGACCTAGGGTTTGAAGACTCAAACCCTAGGATGGACATGTAGAATGGAGGCTAGTGCTAGAATTGTCTTGCCATGTACTTGTGTGATGCAATATGGGTTGGGTTTGTAAACCTTAAGGAAGAGAAGAGTGCTAGTGTGGAGAGCTTGTGGTATATAAGATTGGTTTATGTGCCAAGGAGGACTTTTTGGTGTTGATGCTAGCTTGTTGTGGATTTTTGGTGGAGTTACCAGCTTTGGTTGGGAGGGATACCTAGGAAGGAGGACTTGGTGGCTAGGATTTTCATATGGTTTCCTAGCTAGGGTTTGGAGAGCTTGACTCATACCATCTTTGTGATAAAGTTGTGGTATGTACTTGCATTTAATCTTATATATGTGTGTGTGTGTGTGTGTTTTTATAGATATATATAAAGTTTCCAGCTGTCCAAATTTGTGTACTTCCAGATTTGATTTTCATCTTAAGTCATCTTCATGATTGAGTAGATTTCAGCCCTGGTTATGCATGTTGATTTGACCTAACATTAATCTCAATTGGTTAAGTGATTTAACACATATCTGGAATGTAGAGGAGCAGATTTACTGCTGTAATAATCTGTTGTAATACAGTGTTTTCAGATCTGTGATTTTCTTGAGAAGTTTTCCCGAAGGGTTGTAACTTATTTGCATTGAAATACACTTGTTTGGTAGTTATTTTCTTGCGTTGTCTAGTGAATTGGGTTGGATAGAAGTGAAATATTATCCGTTGTAATTTAATATTTCAGATTCATCCCTAAGGCTGAACATTCACAGGAAATAGAGATGGGAAACCTCAAGATTGAGGTGAAATTTTGAAATTGCATTAAAAGTAAAATTTCCGAAATTTCCACATTGTATCAAAGCTGATTGGACTGAGATTGTTGTCTTGCTGATTTGAAGGTCGGATATTACGATTTTGAACCTGGGAGTGGTTGTTGGGTGGTGAAACCCTAGTATGTTTAAGATGAGCATTTGCACCTGTGAAGGGTTTAATGTGTTGAAACCCTAGTTTCTCTTGTGATGAGAGTATTTTTTCACTTGTGATAGGTGGTGATCTACTTCATTGATGGCTAGTATGGAGTTAATTTTAGCGGGTGTGATTCGCAAGAGGACCGATGGTATGTGGCTGATTTGTTCTAGTGGATGTTAATGTGCTTTCACTTGTGATGGGTGGAGGTGTAAATGTGTTGAATCTGCACATAATAGATCTAGCTAGAAAATACCACACACATTTGCAGAGAGAAATTGAGAAAGAAGAAGCAAGAGAGAAAGAATCGAAGAATTCTCATTAACTGTAATGAATAATGAATAATTTACACATGATATACTCTGTATAACTCAATCAATGCGCACTGGAGGAGAACCAATGCGCCACAGTGGTGGTCTAGAGTGATCTGGACCAATGTTGTAAAAATCGTTTCGGGGAAAAAATCGCCGGGGTCCAGAAAACAACGTTTCGTAAAAATCGGCAAAACATCGGCAAACTTAAAAAAATACAAAAATATTC
>SNQJ01S0009798.1:178356-195344 GCA_010110895.2 Picea sitchensis
TAAAACTGTCTAATCTTCATTCAAACCTACCTACTTTCATTTACTATGCATAAATGCCTTAATGTTTATCAGATGAGAGCTATCGCTCAAGATCTGTTTACAATATGCAATTACGCTTCCCTTTAACTATTACATTAATGTTTAAAAAATATTTCAAAATGTGCGCTGGTGGTCTTCCAGCTGTCTTCCGCCTTCACACTCGCTTGACTGCTTACGATGCTCCTGCATCAGAAAGGAGTAGCTTGGTTTGGTGGTGTAAACCAAGTTTATTCTATTCTCCTTGCATGTTCAACATCTAGAGGTCAGGTTGTAGATTGTTTGGTTGATTGCTTGGAAAGAAACACACCTTTGTGAGATGTGATTGCTTGGGATGCTGAGGTGTGTGAACTTGTACTTATGGGTATGACTCTTATAGAGTAGGTATGATGTTCTATCATGATGGAGGAGTATTCTTTTAGCATTGTGAAGGCACTGGAGTTACAATTTGTAGATTTAGAGGGAGTTGATAGTGTTACAGAAAACACTTTTCTCATAAAGAGGGAGTGTTAGCTTTTGGAGTTACTCTAAAAGTGTTTTTACCTAGCACTAGTCTCTTGGGAATGTTTCATGGACATATGGTGGCTCAGTTTGGGTGGATGCTTGACCTTGGTTAAAGTGCTAGCATGACGTCCTTACATAGGAGATTGTTATTCTAATCAGCATGATGATCAACCCATTGGGTGCACACGATATGGGGATTTGATTGCTCTATTAGGAGAGACACCTAGTTAATAGGAGGAGCACTAGGCACTTGGAGGAGGGCACTTAGCCCTAGGATCTTGGGACCATGTGTTATACACCTTGGTGGTTGAACACTTGACTTGAGGATGCTTGAGTTGAGGATCATACTTCATGGAGGTGGGTTGTGGACTTGGACACATATGTTGAGGAGAAACATTGAAGCATAATAATCACATTGGCACACATGAGAGGACATGTGGCGTATAGTTAGAGGAAGAACACCTTGCATGAGCATTGAGGACACTTGGATACCACAGTGGAAGAGGAGGGTTGGACTAGCATTTTGTTGGAGAGGGCACCATCTCGGGGGACGGGCATTGAACCCTAGTTGAATCAGACTTGGAGAGCATTTCACCTTGGGATTTCCAGTTAGGAGGTGTTGGTTGCTAGGGTTTTCTTATGGTTTCCCTAGCTAGGGTATGGAGAACTTGACTTGTACCAATTTTGTGATAAAGTTGTGGTATGTACTTGTATATAATATTTTGTAAATATATGAAGTTTCTAGCTGTCCAAATTTTGTTTACTTGCACATTTGATTTTCAGCTTACATTATTTTCATGATTGAGCATATTTCAACCCTGGTTATTCATGCTGATTTGACATAACATTAAGCTGAATTGGTTCAGTGATTTAACACATATCTAGAAGATAAAGGAACAGATTTACTGCTGTAATAATCTTATATAATAAAGTATTTTCAGATCTGTAACTTTCTTGGGAAGTGTGCCCTAAGGGCTGTAACTTGTTTGCATTGAAGTACACATGTTCCCTATTAATTTTCCTGGGTTCCTTGGTGAATTGGGTTGGACAGAAGTGAAATATTACAGAGCCCTTAATGTTGTTAGAATGTTGTGTCTTCTACCTGTAGGCTGCAGGCCAAAGCCCAGTGATAACATGAGATAGTAGGCAGTTGCCACTCAGGACTTGCATGGGTCTTAGTAAGAAAAAGGAGGTCTTAGGACCTGATCACATCATAAATTGTAGATTTTTTTTATTTAACAATATAAAATTTGGTTTAATAATTCCGACTATAGGGTTTTATGTTTTAAGGTTTTTATTTTTTACATAAATTTTAAATTGTTTTTTGTATATTTTATGCATATATACATCCATACACATATATGTAATGCACCTCCGCTGCATCTCCACACACCTTGATATGAAAAATGGTGTTCCAGTACCTACACCCCCACACATCTCCACACCCATAAACCCTAGCTACTTAGGTACATATTAATTATGTTGAAAATAAATGCAAATTGTTAAAAGCCTAGAGTGAAGTTTTTGGTAATCGCCTAAATTCATGTTATGGAAAAGAAGAGAAGAGGGAGCAATCAGACAAAGACGACATAATTTCATAATCTAGTGCCGTACATTCCGATTCCTTGACTCCAATAGTAATGGAATATCCGTATCTCATAGTAATGAGAATATTGAAGATAGTAATCATAATTCTCTGGTGACTATCAAACACGTTCTAGAATAGGTCCCAAAATATGATTTTTTAAACCCTTAATTAGGAAATAAATTTTCCCAGTCCTCAATCTCTGAATGCATGATTTGTCTGGTATATTCCTTGGCATTTGATTTTGTTAAGTCATCCACTAGAACCAATTGTATCTTGTTTCTTTGACGACAAGTTTGAGTGGAAACTACCATGGTTAACAAAGACCTATTAAATTCTATCTTCTTGATCAGAATGGCATGTGTGAGGCCCTGCTAATTGCAGGAGGAAGCTGCCATTAACAAGTTTTCCGAGAAGAACATTTGGGAGACCAGCCAATGAATACGACATTCTGCTGTCCAGACAATGAATATGATATTCTGCTAATTTGTGGTCGTTATCCCTCAAGGTGGGGAGGACATGTTACGTGCCTGACAAGATTATCAATATGCAAACAATAAATATATTTAATAATAATTACTCTTAATATTTTAGTCACGACTAATGGCCGTCACCTTTGAAATTAAGAGGAACCAATGTAATATATATATATATATATATCAATGTTGTAAAAATCGTTTCGGGGAAAAAATCGCCGGGGTCCAGAAAACAACATTTCGTAAAAATCGGCAAAAAATTGGCAAACTTAAAAAAATACAAAAATATTCATTTTTTTTTTAATTTTTGAAACATTTAAAGCAACAATAGCATCAAATAGACAGATTGCCACATGAATATGGAAAGAAAACTGATATATAAGATTGGCTATGAATATGGAAAGAAAACTGATATATAAGATATATAAGATGTCTAGTGATACATCACACATCAAAAATGAATCATGTCCCCATTCCGAAGTCATCAAAAACAGTAATAAATCATAAATGTATTCATGATCACCATGACTACTATATTGACTCATGATCGCTACTTAATTCATGAGTATGACTCATGAGTCATCTACAATGAAATCATATAAACAAACTAATGATTCCCTCTACCCATTTTACGGGCAAAGGTAATCAACAGAAAGTGCTTTTCGTTTAGCAGTAGGAGTAGGTGCCCTGAGGCATGTGCGCCTCGTACTAGAGTCAAACATCCTCTAGAAGAAGTAGAAGACCCTCTCAGACAAATGTCCCCCTAGAAGAAGGTGGTCGGTAGAGGAGGTCAATCACAGTGCTACCAATCGGCCCATCTCCTCCGGGACCGCGGACTCTCAGTCACTGCGGGTAAAGCCCGGTGGCACACTTTCAGACTCGGCGTGAAACTGAATTTCCTCTGAAACATCCTGATCCAATTCCTCATAGATACCATGATCATCGCCACTGTCCTCTAGCCAATCAATGGTGTTCTCAGTAACAGGTTCCCAACCTCCACCCTCCATGCAGTAGTAGTGGTGTCAATCTCATCCAACAAAATGGCATCTCGTGACAATTTTTATCTCTAAGTCAGCTTCACCCACAACCCGAAGATTGTAGTGGACGAGACCAAAATCATTATGAGGTAATCCAACCTGTAAGGGACTAAAATTAATTTATTAGAATGTAAAGGAGCATAAAATTTAAATGACAAGTTAATAATTTATAATTTTAAATGAATTTGAAATTTCATTCGAAATTCTTTAACCTATTGCGCCTTTTGGTGTGTATTTCTTCAAATACACCTGGCCAGCTCACAACCAGAAGATATACATGTCTGGCTAAGCACCTCAATTTTGAGTATATAAGAGATCATATTGGTGTGCATATACACCACTAAGTCACCTGACACTCATGACAAAGAGAAGAGTTCAACATAAGAGTTTATACTTGAGGGAAGTGTACATTTTTACTGGGGACGTGACAAAAGAGTTCAACAATCAATGCCACCAACAATGAGGTACATAAAGGGCTTGTTTCTCTTGATTGAATGTCGGCCCATACCCCTCATACATGATAGAATCCATGGAAACATTGCAATCTTGCCAAACTTGAAATCCTGAAAAACCGTTAAGTCTACTAAATTTTGAATGGGACCCAAAATTCTACTTTCTCCATATTAAGTCCGATGAGGTTGGAACTATTCTCAAACATCCTCAAACAATTAATGGTAAGGTTGCACTTAAGTAAAAGGATGGAAATGAAAGATAAAGGAGAATGTCACTTTTTACTCTTTAAGAATTTAACATTACCATTAAATACCAGGGTGGGTACCTTTTTAAATAGCACTAGTAAGGCAAAATTACCCTTTTCTGCATACCAAAACACATCATTCCCCCCACCCCCCCTGCTTTCTAAATTTTTGTATTTATCAGATTTTTGCAACCAATTGCTGTTGGCTTTACTTTTTCCCAGGGTCGCCTGTAAATCGCCAAAAAATCGGTCGATTTTTCCAGCGATTTTTTGGGAAAATCGTTTCCTTGAAAAAATCGTGATTTTGCCGATTTTAATGGATTTTGCACATGATTTTGGAAAAATCGTTTCCCTTGAAAAATCATGATTTTGCCGATTTTAGCCAATTTTACAACACCTTCGATACCTCTCTCTCTCTATATATATATATATATGCCCCACCTTGTAATTGATCACATTGTGTTTCATATTAATTATATCTTTAAATAAATATATGTGGCGACCTATTATGTCTGTTATGGATTCAAGCGTTTGTTTGTCTAGACCAATAAAAGGAAACCCTTCAGCTGTTGTCTCTTATAATATATGCGAGCTGTAATTATTTTTACATTATTTGTTTATTTAGAGACTACCACAACTAATTCTTTATATCACGTCTATTGTAACATCTAGTCAAAACTTCGTGCTTTGTCTATGGTTATGCAGTAGAAGCAATCTGTGACTAGGAACAGATGCCAAAGTCCGATGATTGTCACAAATGCAGTCTATTGATGTCTAAGAATAGAATATGTCCAGTTGGTAAAGTTCTAACATTTTTTCATTCTGTTTATCTATGCACTACTCAAGACGAGAAAATATGGACATTTTGTTTATGGAACACTAACACTGCAACACATAAGCACTTGATACATAAACATTGTTGAGAAGTGTAACTCAGAAGGTCTCCTTCCATGTGTGGCGTCCTAGCATGGTGGGGGACAATGAAACTAAGCCAAATCGATGGGTTGGTCTCTTTCCAAGCCAAGTTTTACTTAGGAAAAATTACATTAGATGTGTTATATTTTAATGTGGACTTAATGAGCACTTTTCTAAAGTTAAAAGTGAAAATAATTTAAGTGATGGTCTTTTAATCTTGGCCAGCCATCTCATTGAGAGAGCAAGGGTTGATCTCAGCCCTTGATCTCTTTGGAGATAGGGTTTTTGCTTGCTCATTGAGACAAAAGGAGGTCAACTTGGTGGTTGGGTGCATTAGTTGATTGAGAGAGGGTAAATTTCAGCAAGAAGAAGAAGTTCGCTTGAGGGTTTGCTGGAGGAGAATTGCAAAGAGGACAGAGGAGAGTTTTTACAGGTGGATTGACTTGCATCTCAGTGATTTGCAGAGGCCGGACTTCAGATCTGAATGAGAGTCACACAAGTGACGCAGGGGGCCGTATGATTTTCACAGAGGTTCACGATTTGGGTTCTTCTGGGTTGGTTTGTTGGTTTGTTGGATTGAGCAAGGGTCATACAAGTATTGAGAAGAATTTTGTTGGGGTTTCACTCAGTCATTTGTGTAGATCGATTTGTTCTGTAAGAGATCTCTATATCTTTTTGCTGCATAATAAAATCCAAAATTTGAAGAACTGGTTTTCCCACATTGGGTTTTTCCAGGGGTTGTTTTACCCAAAAATCTTGGTGTCTTTCATGTGATATTGTTGTTATCTTCTTCATTTTTCCTAAGTTTATTTGTTGTGCGATTTTATTTCTATGAAGAAACCTAACTGTAGCTGCAAAATAACATTTTTCAGAATTTTTATATGGTGAATAATTTTTCCGGGTATTAAAGTGTTGAAATTTTTTAGTTCATCTTGCTAGGTTTTAGTGGTTTCACATGGTATCAGAGTAGGACTGTTAAAGTAACAACATCAATGTGTTGGGTAAAGGAGATTGATTTCAGATCTAAGCACATAATCGGTTGGTAAGGAAGCATTAGGGTTTGGACAAAGACACCTTCAAAAATGGCCATGACTTTGAGAGTTGAGGATAGACTTCAAGGTGCTCAGAACTTCCCCACCTGGAAAGAGACGGTTACCAGAATCTTGGATGTCAATGATGTCCTTGAACATGTTGATGATAAAGCAGCAGTTCCTACGGATGCAGCTTTGTTGGGAGCCTGGAAGAAGGGTGAAGCGAAGGCTATGAGCATAATCCTTGATGGGGTAAAGGATCACATAATCCCACACCTTTCAGGGAAAATGTCTACTAAAGACATGTGGACTGTCTTGGGTAACCTCTATCAGAGTAAAAATGAAAACAATATTATGGTGCTTCGGGAAATGATGTGAGGTACCAAGATAGGGTGAAGGTGTGGTTCCCTACCTCACTCATCTTACATAGATCAGAGATGAGCTTGCAACATTTGGCTCAAAGACAGAGGATTCTGAGTTAGTACGTATAAACCTGAATGGTTTTTCAAAGCCATGGGACACATTTGTGCGTGGAACTGTAGCCCGGGAGAAGCTCCCTGAATGGTAGTGCTTATGGGATGATTTTATGCAGGAAGAGATTTTCTTTAGTCAAGCGAGTGGTACATCTACATCACCTCATATTGTGGATGAGGAGGCTTTGGCTCTTGCAAGCAAAGGAAAGGGAAATTCTAAGAAGAAGGGCTCCAGGACTGGAGCAGGAGGAAAGAAGAAAAACATTGACTTCTCCAAAGTCAAGTGTTTCCAGTGTCACAAGTTTGGACATTTTGCCTCACGGTGTCTGGAAAAGAAAAAGAGTAAGCCACAGATGGCAGCCTCTACAGGAGTACAGGATTTTTGCAAAATCTTTGAGAAGGATTTATGCCCTATTGCATGTATGTCGAACTCAAATGTGATAGGTGTTAGGTATGTGGATAGTGGCGCTTCTTGTCATATGACTGGGCGCAAGGAGTTCTTCAGTAGCTTGCAGGAGGGAGGCGTGAATCTTCATATTGAGCTAGGAGATGATGTGCGCTATAAGGCACAAGGCATAGGCACAGTGTCATTTAGGAGGGAGTCGGGTAAACCACTCTGCATTGTTGACGTATTGTACGTTCCATGTCTTACCAAGAACCTCATTTCAATTTCAACCCAAGAAGATAAAGGGTTTGAGGTGACCTTCCGTGGAGGGAAGGTGTATATTAGACCAAAGGTGTCTACAACCAAGATGGATAAAGTAATTGGGGTTCGTTGTGAGAAGGTATATAGATTGCATTTTGAGCCAGCAACAACACAGATTTGAGTGAGTTATGGCACAGACGAATGGCACATTTGCATTTTGGTGCATTGAGTCATTTGAGACAGGCAGTTACAGGAGTGCCTAAGGTTGCAACAGAGAAGCATGACCCCTATAAGGGTTGTGCTTAGGGAAAATATACCCGCAAAGGATTTCCATCTAGTGAGCATAGGTTCAAGGGGATCTTGGATCTAATCCATTCGGATGTTTGTGGTCCTATGAGTGTGCAGTCAGTTAGTGGCTTCAACTACTATGTGACATTTATTGATGACTACTCCAGGAAGACCTGGATATATTTTCTCAAGACCAAGGATGAGGTCTTTGACAGGTTTAGGGAGTTCAGAGCTCTAGTGGAGAACCATTTTGGTAGGAGGATCCGAGTACTTAGATCGGATAATGGGGGCGAGTACACCTCTAATGAGTTTGTGGAGTATTGTGTTGCAGAGGGTATCAAGAAGGAGCTCACGGTTCCATATAACCCGCAGTAGAATGGAGTGGCAGAGCGCAAGAACGGGACCATGGTAGGTGCAACTCGTGCGATGATACATGATCAAGGATTACCTATTTTCTTATGAGTTGAGGCTTGTCGCACAGTTGTTTACATTCAGAACAGGAGTCCCCACACCATTTTGGGGAAATTGACACCCGAGGAGATATACACAGGTACCAGGCTAGACGTGAGTCATCTTCGCATCTTTGGGAGTATTTGTTATTGTCATGTCCCTTCGAAGAAGAGGACAAAGTTGGACCCTACAACAGATAAGGGGATATTGGTTGGCTATAGCGAGACTTCTAAGGCCTACCGCATCTTTGTGCCAAAGCGCAGGAGGATAGTGGTGTGCAGAGACGTGCAGTTTGAGGAGGAGAGGGCCTTGAGGAGATCTAGAGATATGCCAGTGCAGATAGAGGACCAACAGGGACAGGACGCGGGGCAGAAAAGTGAGGAGGCACAGGTACAGAGTACAGAGTCACARGCACAAACATAGGGTACAGGTACGGGTGTTGGCAAGGAGACTAGTGGATAGGATAGTCAGGAGACTAATGAGGAGGTCGAACAACGTGAGGTTGTTCCACAAGAGATTGACACTAGRCCACGGCCTAAATGGTACAAGTCCACAGTCAGTGATTCCATACAGATAGTGCCTCTAGAGAGATCTTTCAAAGAGAGTAGACCACTGCAGAGATGTGGGTATATGGCACTCATGACAAAGCTTATAGATGTTGAGCCTTCCACTGATGAGCAGGTTGCACAACATGGAGTGTGGCAAGAGGCCATGATGGAGGATTATGCCTCTGTCATGAAGAACAATGTATGGGAGGTGGTGCCCAGGCCAAAGGGAAAACGGGTGGTTGGATCGAGATGGATCTATAAAGTCAAGCATGCAATAGATGGAAGCCTGGAGAAGTATAAGGCACGCTTTGTAGCCAAGGAGTTTGCACAGAAAGAGGGAGTCTATTACAAGGAGACTTTCGTCTTGGTGGTTAGATACTCCTCTATCTGAGCAGTTATTTCACTTGCAGCAAAGATGGGTTGGTGTGTTCATCAGATGGACGTGAAGACTGCCTTTCTCAATGGAGTTATTGAAGAAGTCTACATTGAGCAGCCTGAAGGTTTTGAGGTTGGAGACAAGGATACGCATGTTTGCAGGTTGAGACAAGCTTTGTATGGGCTCAAGAAGGCACCTCGTCCTTGGTACTCGAGGATCGACGATTACTTGAGAGAGATGGGATTCCAGCGTAGTGGGGTTGATCCGAACCTCTATTTTCTAGCAGGTGAGGTGCCTCTCATACTGGTACTTTATGTTGATAATCTCTTTCTTACTGGAGATGAGCAGTTGATTGCAGACTGCAAGGCTAACCTTGCAGCAGAGTTAGAGATGAAAGACCTTGGTTTGATGCATTACTTCTTGGTCTGGAGGTTTGGAAAACTGATGGGTGCTTCTTCTTAGGATAGGGGAAGTATATAGTAGAGATCTTGTGCAGGTTCAGGATGACAGATTGTAGATCCATGTCCACACCTCTAGTGACGAACTGGAGGAAGATTGATGTATCTAGTTTTGAGACAATAGACCCCACCATCTATCAACTTATTGGATCGCTCATGTATCTGGTCAACACTAGATCAAATATTAGCTTTGCATTCAACTCTTTGAGTCAGTTCATGGTGGACCCTCGGAGAGTGCATTGAATAGTTGCGAAGCATGTACTTCGCTACTTGAGAGGTACAATGGAGTACAGGTTGTTGTATGAGCGCAGTGGTGGAGTGAGATTGGCAGGTTTTACAGATGTTGATTGGGCAGGATGTGTAGAGGATAGGAAGAGCACTTCAGTGTGTTGCTTCAGCATAGGATCGGGCATTATATCCTAGTTCAGCAGGAAGCAGAGATCAGTGGCATTGAGCTCTGCTGAGGCATAGTACATGGCAGCTAGTTTAGCAACATATGAGGCATTGTGGTTGAGGAAGTTGTTCTTGGGACTGTTCGGTGAGGAGTTAGAGGCTACTATGATACATTGTGATAATCATAGTTGCATCAAGCTCTCTGAGAATCCCGTGTTTCATGATTGTAGCAAGCATATAGACATCCGCTATCACTTCATACGAGATTGTGTACAGAGGGGAGCTGTGAGGCTCCAATACATACAGATAGATGATCAGATGGCAAATATATTTACCAAGGCACTTTGTAGACAAAATTTTGTGAAGTTCAGAGACAAGATGGGCTTGGTTCATAATCCCTTCCTTATTAAGAGGGAGTGTTGAGAAGTGTAACTCAGAAGGTCTTCTTCCATGTGTGGCATCCTAGCATGGTGGGGGACAATGAAACTAAGCCAAGTCGATGGGTTGGTCTCTTTCCTAAAGTTTTACTTAGGAAAAATTACATTAGATGTGTTATATTTTAATGTTGACTTAATGAGCACTTTTCTAAAGTTAAAAGTGAAAATAATTTATGTGATGGTCTTTTAATCTTGCCCATCCATCTCATTGAGAGAGTGAGGGTTGATCTCAGCCCTTGATCTCTTTGGAGACAGCTTTTGCTTGCTCATTAAGACAAAAGGAGGTTGACTTGGTGGCTGGGTGCATTAGTTGATTGAAAGAGGGCAAATTTCAGCAAGAAGAAGAAGTTTGCTTGAGGGTTTGCTGGAGGAGAATTGCTGAGAGGACAAAGGAGAGTTTTTACAGGTGGATTGACTTGCTTCTCAGCAATTTGCAGAGGCCATACTTCAGATCTGAATGAAAGCTGTACAGGTGACGCAGAGGGCTGTATGATTTTCGCAGAGGCTCACAAATTGGGTTCTTCTAGGTTGCTTTGTTGGTTTGCTGGATTGAGAGAGGGTCGTACAAGTCTTGAGAAGAATTTGTCCGGGGTTTCACTTAGTCATTTGTGTAGATTGATTTGCTCTGTAAGAGATCTCTATATATTTCTGCTGCATAATAAAATCTACAAACTGAAGAACTGGTTTTCCCACATTGGGTTTTTCCAGGGGTTATTTTACCCAAAAATCTTGGTGTCTCTCATGTGATGTGATTGCTGTTATCTTCTTCATTGTTCCTAAGTTTATTTCTGCTGTGCGATTTTATTTCTGTGAAGAAACCTGGCTGTAGCTGCAAAATAACATTTTCAGAATTTTTATATGGTGAATAATTTTTCTGGATATTAAAGTGTTAAAGTTTTTTAGTTCATCTTGCTAGGTTTTAGTGGTTTCACAAACACATGATGTATAACAAAAACAACTCAGTTTTTCTCATGATAGTAGAATAGAAAAATATGCAGTGTCCACTATCAGTTTACGTGGCACATTTGAGAGCAATGATAACGATACCAATATAAGGAGAAGCCACAACATATATCCCAGAAGTCATGGCGGTTAATTGGAGGATGACTAATCATTGAATACTCCAATGACTGGTCAGTGATTACCTTCCCAGCTTCACCTAACGTCCGCTCAAAGACGTTCACTACATTCTCTTCTTGAGCTATTGTTACTACAGTGGGACGTATGTTCAAAAATGGCGGCTCACTTTAAATTCTAGACTAACAAATGGGAGAACCTTTTTCCCTTTTATTAAATTAAAGATTCCTATTAGATGTATAAAACGTACTGACATAAGTGACGGACTTATGAAATCGTTGGAACTTGTGCATTATTTTACTGATATTAGAGTGATTCATCTTGCTTTGAAGAGGTCTTAGTCATAACCCTTAGCTGATTTATGGTTTCTGCCAGTCTGTGCTGTTGCTTGCAAAAAAATATTACTGAAGCCATTGCAGGCCATCTTTTAAGCTTCATAAACATATTTTCTGTGTCATAGTGAAGTACCATGAAAGGGAGGAACACCGACCTTTTTGATACTGTCTTTTTTCTCTGGGCAAGCCACATACTATTAGAAAATTGTAGTCTGATTGGTGCCAAGAACTCTTGTATATACAAATTATGGAGAAACTGAAACTCCACCCTTTAGGTTTCGTATTGTGAGGATGTCATGGTGACTGCTTAAACTTTGATCCGATGATTTGAGGATTGATTTCTGCAATATAAAATTCAATGTAAATATTAATTCATCATTTTATCAAAAGTAACTTTCATTGTGCGTGATCTTAAGACAGAATCCTGCTAGTGTACATATTGAAGCAATCTTCTATTTCCCATTAAGATTAGGAATTTGCATTTCTCAAGCCTAACGTGTTTAGGATTTGTACGATTGCTGATAAGTGCAGGAAAAAGAATATTTTTAAGCTGTCCCAAGGAGAGTACATCGCTCCGGAAAAGATTGAAAATGTTTATGTAAAAAGCAAATTTGTTGGCCAGTGTTTCATTTACGGTAAGGAAGAAATTTTAGTGTCTCCGATGTCTATATCAATGCTTTTGGATCTTCAAAAACTTTCTCAGATAAAGTCTGTAATAACTGGCAGTTGTAATGATCACAGGTGACAGCCTGAATTCCTGTTTGGTCGCAGTTGTTGCAGTCGAGCCAGATGTTTTAAGTGCCTGGGCAGCTTCCGAAGGCATAAAGGTAGTTGGAATTGTTTTTAACTGTTTAGCTCTACAGTTGAATTCCTTTGGGCTTTTGATAACAATTGAATTTCTACCAGTAGGATATCTCTAGTATAGGGATATAGATGTAGGGTTGATTCTGTTGTTTACTGCAGTATCAAGATCTGAACCAACTATGCGCTGATCCACGAGCAAGAGCTGCTGTTTTAGTAGACATGGATGCTGTTGGACGTGATAGTCGGGTATGCTTTTTAGATATTGCTCTCTAATTACAGGTCTTACTGGTTGATCAGAGGTGTTGTAATGTTTGGTCTGTGATTGTCTTCAGTTAAGGGGATTTGAATTCGCAAAAGCTGTTACATTGGTTCCTGATCCGTTCAGTTTGGAGAATGGCCTTCTTACTCCAACATTTAAGGTGAGTATAATAATCAATCTTAATAGTTTTTTTCAATAAAATCACTGCATTTTGTGGCATGGGAAAACTTGGCCTTTTTATAAATTATATACTGAGCAGCACCATCACGCTGCAGATTAAAAGACAACAAGCAAAGGCTCATTTTGCAGAGGCTATATCAAATATGTATTCTGAACTTGCTCTGGAGGAGCAAAATCTTCCTCGAAGGAGTTTGTAAATTGGGAACATTTCTACAGAAGAAGTTGTTTCATCAAATTTATTCATTTTTGCCAACAATAATGAATTCATTCAATCAAAACTGCAAGAGAGGAAACCATCTTGGAAGATGGGCATTTTGCCCATGTAATATAGTTGTATTAAGTGAAAATAACCCAATAAAAATGTATTGGCATATTTAGTAACTTCCTTTATTCTTCTGCATTTGAAATAAGCTTCGCATTCCTTGAGGGAATAGCTTTTATTTTCAGAAACATGGTGGTGGTCTGGATATTTTTTCCCCATGTTTTTTTCTGTTGGTTACTGCAAACGAATTTAATGTTAGTGACGGGGATGCAAGCTACAGTTATCTTACTGGACTCAGAATTTTTGAAGGTGTCAATAAAATTGTATTGGCATATTTATTAACTTCCTATATTCTTCTGCATTGAAATAAGCCTGCCTTTCCTGGGGGAATAGCTTTTCTTTTCAGTAACATGATGGTGTTCTGGAGATATTTCCCCATGTTTTTTGTATTAGTTACTGCAAACAAATTTAATGTTAGTGATAGGGATGCAATCTACAGTTATATTATTGGACTCGGAATATTTTCAAGGTGTTTTGCAGTTGTACAATCCATATGAAAGCTTGGCTCTCTACATCAGTGTAAAGATTGGTGACAGAAGATTGAAAAATATGTTCAATTGATTCATTCTTTGAAGATTATTTAAGAATTAATTACAACATTCTTTGACAAAACACCCTTTTTATTCCATTGTAGTTTAGGATCAAAAAGGTCGATGTCGTTGTCATTGTGATGCAGCGGTTGGAGTGAATCACTGCACCACCACACAAGTGACCCTACCATCACTGCAAGGGAGAAGGAAGGGAGTGAAGTCACCACCCACTTTTTTGAAGGCAACTGGAAACCGAAAGGGAGAAAGAGGCTTTTATTAAAATCTTTCTTAATGTTTCCCTAGGGTTTGGTTAATTTTAAAGTGGTACTTTGTTTTATTTTCGAGAGGGTTGAATAGATAGAAAACTAATGCGGAAAAGGAGAAAGGAGATCTAACCAAAAAGCAAAAAACAAAGCGAAATACCAAAGGAAAGAAAGTAGAAACCTAAAGGGAGAAAGAGGTACTTATTAAAATCTTTCTTAATGTTTTCCTAGGATTTGGTTAATTTTAAAGTGGTATTTTGCTTTAAGTTTAGAGAGGGTTCAATATTCTAGGATTTGGTTAATTTTAAAGTGGTATTTTGCTTTAAGTTTAGAGAGGGTTTAATAGATAAAAAAAATAAAGCAGAAAAGAACATCTAACTAGAAAGCAAAAAACAAAGGGAAATACCAAAGGAAAGGAAAGAAAGTAGAAACCAAAAGGGAGAAAGAGGTACTTATTAAAATCTTTCTTAATGTTTTTCTAGGGTTTGGTTAATTTTAAAGTGGTATTTTGCTTTAAGTTTCAAGAGGGTTCAATAGATAAAAAAACTAATGCGGAAAAGGAGATCTAACCAGAAAGCAAGAAACAAGATAAATACCAAAGGAAAGAAAGTATTTAAAACAATGCAAGATATATGTACAATAACTCTAGATCTGCCAAAGCAAATATATGAAACGATATTACCAATGTATAGATTGAGTTGGTTGTTAGGTGTGAGAGGCTCTTCCTACAATAAAAGTGGTGGTAATCCTCCTTGGAAGGGGATTGAAAGGATCCA
Organism: Picea sitchensis; assembly: GCA_010110895.2. Classification (NCBI taxonomy): domain Eukaryota; kingdom Viridiplantae; phylum Streptophyta; class Pinopsida; order Pinales; family Pinaceae; genus Picea; species Picea sitchensis. The sequence continues at coordinate 193,253 of SNQJ01S0009798.1, forward strand.
AAAGAGACCTACAAAGGAAAACCCTACTTCTAACCAACCAAGGTAACAAAAGGAAAGGTCCACACCAAAGAGATAGTCAAACTAGTGATGGTAATTTTTGCTTTGAGAGAGTTGGTGGAGACAATAGTTCTAGTGATGGTAACTCTTTCTTTGAGAGATTGAGTGAAAGGATGTTGTGATCCTAATGAAAATCATCAACAAGGTTTTGACAAGATTTGAGATCATAATTGGGAACCTTAACAAAGATAGAAAGAAGGCTATTTATAGATGAGGAAACCACAAAGGGAATCTTGGGTATGACAAAAAATCATTTGGGAAAATCCATGCCCTCACTATTGATTTGCAAGTTTGACTAAGGCATTTGTTGGTTTCAGTGAAATTTGTGGGGTTTTCTTTGTAAAAGTTCTCTTTGGTTAGTAGGAGATAGACATGAATGGACCGTACAACCCTGGATGGCGTACCAAACATAGTTCATAAAAGGGGGGAAATCATTTTGACCTAATCGTTGTATGTTCCAACAATGAATATGAGGACATTGGGAACCTCAAAAAGGCACTGCTAACTAACCAAGGTGGACCAAATCAAGCACTTATGTCAAGGTTGATCCAAGATAGAAGAATATGTCCATGCAAAGAAACCAAAAAGGGATAGACAAGACCAAAGAGTGACTTGGGAAAAGAGGTCAATGGGACCTTGTCCAAGCACTAGACATCAAATGGGAAAATCTATTTATACACCCAGGCCTAGGTAAGGGGCTAAGCAAGGAAATATTACAAGCACAAGTAATTTGTCACAATATGATGGGAGGCCTCATGGTCATCTAAGGGAGTTGAGTGTACAAATGTTCTAAGTGAAAAATTCACACAATGCATATTTCTTCCTTGGTCGGAATGTTATCTACCAAGAGGATAGAAATTTGGTATCATGCAAAGAGAAAGTGACCATCGTAACAAGGAAGACAAAGCACACAACAATAGAAAATACAATGGTACATGAAGGGGAAAGGACCCATAGATCAATGGTGGAATGATTTGATGCCCTGACATAAGGAGGGAATCTCTCATGTGTCAAGGCATATGGCATTGTGGAGGTCCTCTTATCTAGATGCAAATGAATCTAGAGCTTCACGCAAGTGCATGATAATGTACAAAAGGAAAATAAGATCGACAAACAACCATGCATGGAAATCAAAGAACGTTGAGACATGGAGACAAACAAGATCTAGCTTGTTGAACATGAAACAAACGTTAAGATAAGAAAGCATTAATCTTTGAAAACACAAAGATATTAAAATTATGACAAGGATTAGCAATAGGAAAAATAATGTAGCTATAAAAAACTTGAACCCTCAAAAGCATGATAATGTTGGCTACGAGAAAGCCAACAATACCAGAATTAGAAGATTAACTTGTTGTGAGAGCATGGAAAGGTTAGCCACCAACAATGAAATGATAACTAAAGTGTGCAATGAACAAGCTACAAAATGTGTGATAGGGTTTGTCACCAACAATGAAATGATAACTAAAGTGTGCAATGAACAAGCTACAAAATGTGTGATAGGGTTTGTCACCAACAATGAATGATATGTACCCATAAAATCAACAAGCTATAAAAGCGTGATAACTCTAGTTGTTGACAATAAATAGTGCATAGGCTATGAGCATATGAATCTAACTACTAAATATAGATATCAACTAAAATAATAAAGTACAATGTCTAATTATCAACATAAAGTAGCTAAACCATGCCTTGAAAGCAGGGGTAAAAGGTGTTAGTGTTTAGGGAGCTATGGCTCATGTATCTTCTTTAAATTTTTTGTTTAACTATAACTTGAACCATAACTATTGCAGAAAACCAAGATCACAAGAAGAATAACCATGCACAAGAACACAAGAAGTATCATGGGAAACCCTTATCAACAAGGGAAGAAAACACAACCAATCCTTTGTTATATTCCTCAAGAGAAAGACCTCCCACACCATCACCAAACCTAGCACACAAGAGGGTGTTGTAATTCTCATAATTTCAGACCACAACTTCTGAAATCATGAGATGACACAATGATAAGTGTGTTTCCTCAATGGGGATTCAC